>RJWM01007027.1:0-80211 GCA_004363535.1 Dasyprocta punctata | reverse complement strand
AGAAAGACCATCTTCAGACATAAAGTAAGAATTTGAAAAGGTTTTCTAAAATGATGGCCTTTTAGATATCTCGGAAAACAAATATCTGCAAATCTTACCTGTGACATAACTGCTAATACAATGCTTTGATGTCATTTTAAACAACTCCCTTAAGAAAGTTGCCAAATAAGGTAGCAACTTTTATTGTCAAAAGAGTAAAAACACACACACACACACACACACACACACACACACACTTTTTGATTTTTGCCTTTTTCTTCACATCTGCTCTTTCACTAAATTGAGTATCTACTTGGAGCTTGTTGTCTAAAACTACCGTGTACTCCTTCTTGATGCTGTGGCAATGACTTCCTTTGGTTTCTTACTCCACTTCTGTTTTGGCTTTGTTATCCATTAAATACAAAGCTTAATTGTGTTTGGAACTTTAGTTCAAAGTTTTTTCTTCTTAGAAAACAATCATGCATTCATTTCTATGATGTAAATACTAGGCATTTTATTTTCTAAAGAACTCAAAAGCAGAGATTTATAGGATTGGGTCATTTCAATGCAAAGTGTTTCTGGAGAATCTTATATAAACTGTTCCAAGTACTGCTAACTGAAAACCAATTATAGCTTTTATAAAATATTTTGTTGCATTGTAAACAGGGTGTTCTGCTTAATTTAATTTTCTGGTTGGGTTTAGCATATTTTATCTTTTTTTGACAAAGAAACTTGAATAGTTTGTTTAATCTTTTTAAAACTTTTGATTCTAAGGCAAAAAAAGAAAGAAGGCATCCTTCCAATCCAAATATATGCCTCCAGGGGCAAGGGACATATAAATATGCATGCATGTGTAGAGTATTCTTCTTAACTTTGATCAACCTTTTGTGTTGTTGGAAATACATATGTGAATGCCATGCAAGCTTAATAATTGCCTCCTTTTAAGATTGCAATACTAATAGAAAATGAACAAAAATAAGCAACAACTGCACAGTTTTCTATAAACACTTGAAGAAGATAGTACCTCCACTAAATAGATGGGTGACTTCCATCAGCATGACTTGAATGAAAAAGGAGGTAGATAAGTTATGTATCCATACACAAACTCATGATCTAAAAATATATTTTCACTTGCTTGTAACTGGAAGACAACTGAAATAATGTGATAAGATTTTTCTCATTTCATTTGTGTATACTAACACCAGAGAGTTTCAGAATGACAGAGTTGGGACAATTTGAAATTTTGAAATGAGAGGGAAAAATACATTGCCATTAGAAAATTCAGACTTAATTTTATAAGGTACTCATGAAAATGAAGGTTAATGTGAATGTGTTCTATATCTTGTCCTCATTTCTGCAGTGATACAACTGGGGATATATCACATAGGATAATTAAAATTCATAATAGGCTCTAAAATCGGTTGAGCTTCCAAAACTACAGTAAATTTAACATTATATGAGTTAGAAGTAACGCAGATTATTAGAAATGACTTACCTGTAGTCTATTCCCAAGGACTAAACAGATACATTTAAAATCTATATTGTTAGTTACTTTCCCGTGAACATGAGCAAATAATTGTGTCCTTGCAAAATACTCATAAGAAAAGCCTACTGCAAAATACTCCTTAAAAAGAGTATGCAAAAGGTTTGTTATCTAATTAAATAAAATGAGTATTAAACACAAGCTACTGTACTAAAACATTCACAACCTTTGTGGGTTAAATTTCAAACACTGTAGAGACATTAGGGTACATTACCATTTGATATGTAATAATACAATACTTCTATGTCAAATGCCTGCTGGTGTTCCACATGGAAACCCAGGGAACCATTTTCTTTCTTTCTGTGGGTCAACTATTCACAAATGCATTTGCTGTATCTCTTGTACCCGGTCATATGCATAGAGAATGCAAGTATGGAAATACAAGAAAAGTGTAATACAAATGATAAGGCTAAGTGGCTGTGTTGTACAGGAAGAAGGACTTAGTGTAAGAAGAAAGAATAATCCTTGGCTGAGCGGCCACTTCCTAGAAAGTAATATCTACTAATACATTGAGAATGCAGATCTTTGAAGACCAAGAACCCATCTCTGACACAACATGTATGCAAGGGATTTTTCCTCTTGGACTAGAACCTATCCTGTTACCCTCCCTATGTGTCACTTGGAAATATGGTAACTATTTTAAAGATATGGAAAAGTAAGTTTTATGACCTAAATATTTCAAACGTAAAACCAGGCAAGAGTCTGGAATGTTTAAGCCACGTTCAATATCCAGACTTCTTTTTCATGAAAATAAAAGTCTTAGTCATATACAGTTTTCTATTTGCAACAGAAAACAGCCTGCTGCAACAGTCATGAAGGTATTACTTAAAGAAAAGAAGAGTGAACACATACATTTGTAATACTAAAAACTGTTGCAAAAAATGATACGGAAATGCCAACATCCATTTATACTATAATAGATGTTGGCCCATCAGACATGTGTATATGAAAATCAGTTTTTAAAATGTAAAACTCTATTCTTAGCAATTATTAGTTACCATTAGGCTCATATGTTGCATTTTATCAAGCAAAAGATGAATATATTTCTAGATGTGTATTTCTCCATGTTACTGTAGGTTAAGTTTCTGGGTAACCCTTTACCTAATTTAGGACCCCCTACTTAGTGTCTGCCTGAGTTTAGGATTTCTCTCCCCTATTCTTCAAATGCTTCAAGTAGTAACCATACCCACTATGGTGTCCATGTGTTCGTGTGACCGGAGAGGTAAACAATGGTATTTTGTAGAGCTATGTGAGTAGCCTTTTGAAGGTTATCTAAAGGGGTAGTAACTTCATGAGTGTGTAAACATGTGATTTCTATTTTGGTTCCTTAGAATCTCTTTACAAATCCTATGCAAGACCTAGGGTCTCTTACACATAGATGTCGTGTAATACTTGTCTATGTAAAGAAAGCACTATTAAAACTATAAGACTATTAAAATATTTGTTTTGTTTGTAATATAATCTATACAATCACACTTACATCTTGCTTGTATTTTTTTCAGCACATTGGTTCCTTATAAGTAATGCCAAAATAAAAATCAGGCTATATCACATATAATTATCTTAAAGGTTTGAGTATGAAATTCTAGCTAATGATATTTACTGTAGCTCTGGAAGCAAATTAGAAGAATATTAAAGCTTTCATATTTCAGTATTCATACATAGATTTCTAGGTAATTACCAAATAACATTGTTACTAATGAGCTTTTTCCACAAAAGCTAAGATAAACAAGCAATATTTTTCCTGTAAGGAATAATTTGGTAAATTTCAGGGAAAATATATTTTTATCCATAGCTATTTTTTTCCCAGTGACAAAGATTAATATTTAAGAAACCTGAGACAAATGTTTATACTAAAGCCTTGTTTCCTTTGTTCACAAAAAAAGTATAAAAGATTCCAAGTTATATTCAAACTACAGATAATTTGGATGATGTGTGTATTTATGAAAGAAAATAGATTGTTACATTATGTTCAGTAAGGTAAAAATCTTGCTGTGAGTCTAAAAAGTTTTAAGTAAGAATGAAAATCAAATCTGTATTCCTGACCCTGTCCATAAAGTATTTAAAATTGGTTTTGGAGAATAAGTACAACAGTTAAACAACTGTTTATAAATAAAGGTCAAATCATGTAGTTAAGAATATTATAATACAAAAACATGATAATATTTCTAGCAACAAGCAACTATTGAGAAAATGAACCTGGATAATATAGTAGATATTATGATATTTTTAGAAACTTAAGGATTACTGTTTCTCATAAACATCGTTGTAGAAATCAAAGAATCTGAATAAAGCATATAAGCATCCACAAATGGGATTCAACTGGAGAATGTATCTGAATAATACTTGATTAATATTTGACAATGTAGATTGTAGAACGTGATGCATCTGTGATACTGTAGCCCAGTAGAAGACATAAAAAAACCGATGTAACAACACTTTTACACGGAAACTTTGGAGTTTATGATACTCAAGGAATATAGATCTGCCCCTAGGGATACAGACTGGTGTATCAGATTTGTCTAAATGAGCTTTGAAAATTTTATTAGAAATTACAACTGGACAGAGTTTTAAAGGATAGATAGCCATCATCTCAAGGAGTTGGAAATTGGAAGTTGTTACATACATAGAGTGAATAGAATGTGCACAGCTTTAGACAAACCATGATTTGTTGTAAATTGTACTTTATTGGAACATAGACAGGCATGTGTCAGTATACCCTATATGCTAAAGTGGTAACATTAAAGCTTTTCCCATCATTACCTTAGGGCATATATGAATGTCTTATGTTTGTTGAATTATTTTTCCCATGAAAAAGTCCAAGAAAATAATTGTGTGTGAACAATAGCAAGTAAAGTAATACTGTCACTTTTATACTTCAGATCAAATTCCAATTTAGGTTCCTTCTCATGCAGGGGAACTATTGTGAAAAAATCTTTTGTCTAATGGGAAATGGCCTGTTGTATAGAAATAAGGGCAGTAAATTATAATTTCTCCTATTACCTTGTGTCATCTGTGCCTGGAAGTGAACTCAGGCAGAACCTGTAGAGAACAATGGAGCTGGGATGGCATTGTAACTGGAGCAGGCATGGTCTCTCTAGTATTTCCTATTCCTGTCCTGGACCTTCATTTTCCCATAAATGGGTCACTAGATGTGGCCTGCCTTTAGGATGACTCATTGCCTTTGGTGAGCTGGCTCAAATAATTATCAGAGGGAGACATGCATATAAGATGGTAGTCATTAAGACATTCAGCTCCTGAAGAATGAATGTTTTAGTTGCAAAGGTAACTCAGAGTGGTATACTACAATGTTTAATAAAACCTCACACTGTGGTCTAATGCCTCCTAACTTTCTAGTTTGACTTAAATTCGGTCTAGACCTTGCCTGCCTAAGGGAATAGTACAATTCCCAGCAATAGAAATTTCCTTTAAGTGCTTAACAGAGTTCCTGCCAGTTATCTGCCTGAAAGTTCCACATGATTGAAAGGTGGAGATAGAGTCACCGAGGCCTAGCTCAACTATGAAATAATGAAACTTCCCACACTTGGATTATTAAAGGCCAGAAAATTGCCTTTATCATGCCTTCTTAAAATAGAAGTACTCAGTAAAAACCATGATGCCCTAGGAAACTATAGTGAAATATATTTTATTCCCTCAACTGACTTTGATATAAATAACATGTAGCAGTCAATCATATGCAACCTGTTCAAGTAAATTTTATTATCCTATTACTATTCAACATAAGCTTTATTGAATATAAACATTTCTAGTATATCTTGAATAAAAAATATACTTATGCACAAATACAGAATCTTTTCATGTAAGGGTAAGGATTAAGAATTTTAATCTCAAGGTACATACGTGCAAGACCTCACGGATTGTCTTGCTTGGTCTGTTGGTCACCTTACAATATGGAAGATTTTAAATACTCTTTTTGGTCTTTTGTTGACGAATAGTCTTGTCAAAACAAATCAAGAGCAAACAGCAGAATGAAACTCAAGATTAAGAGGATACAGAGACAACTTAAAGCCCTCAGTGGAGCAAATACCATGAGGTGACAGTTCATGTATTTGCATTGCTTATTGGAAAATGATTGGAAACTCATTTGGCTAGAGTTACTGATGTTTACTCTTTTACCTACATGCAAAGAACAAAACCCAAGTGCATTGGTTGAGATATGATTCACTTACTGGCTGCTTCTGATACTCCCATCCACCTGACAGTTGGTTTTAGAGTTATATAAACTTGACAACACTTACATATTGTTGTTAACAGAAAAGAAGCAATCACTATGATGCAAACTGCTCTTAGCATGTTCAGAACTAGAGTCAGATTCTTAAGTCATAAATCATTATGTTCTAATATTTAACTCTGTATGATTATATAAAGAGAGAAACAATAGCAACAAAGATAAAGAAAGGCAACATTTCAATTCTGTGAAATCCTGACTTACAGAAGCAAGAACATATCCTTCATAGGGTGAAAAGTTAATTGAATGTTTGGTGGTGAGATAGTAGCACATCATTAATACAAGAGACCTGTAATACCAGAACTGGAATACCAAGCAAATCAACAGGAAAAAAAAAAGTACTTAATTTTTTGTGCAATCACTTTTTGAATGTTATCAGTGTAGATCTTTTAGGGTACTGTAAAGTCTGTTTGGATTTACATGATAATACAGTTACAGATTACAAGTAAAACACAGCTATTTAGAATAACAGTCTCCAACCTTTTTGACACCAAAGACAGTGTGAATGGTGGTTTTGAAATGATTCAACCATACTGAATTTATCGTGAACTTTATTTCTATCATTATTACATTGTGATATATCATTAAACAATTACACAACTCATCATGATGTAGAATCAGTTGGAGCCCTAAACTAATTTTCCTGCATCTATTTAGACTTGGAGAATGTGAATTACCCATAATAATGAGCTCATAATTCTAGTAGGACAATCAGTAATGTCCTTTTGTTAGCAATTCTAGAATCTTCTATGTCGTGACTGAATTTTCCCTCTTTTAAAAAAGACGCTCTTCAGTAATCATTGTTTTTCACTCATTTTGGTTAGGGTTAGCTTGTAGGCTTACCAAAACTGAGGCTTAGATAAGTGCAGTACAGAAAAGAATTGTGAATAAAAGTGTCAAATAAAATAATGGACACTGTAAGCATGAACTAAAATAAGAATCAGATTGTAACTTGAAGCCTGACACTGAATGCAACTTAATCATCAATTGTTACTTGTTGACAGCATTTTGATGAGTCTGTAAGCAATTGTTTTATTATGGTCTCTGCACACAAATCCCTCTGCTAATATTAATATGTATTTGCAGTGGTACCCCAGTGCTATCATCACCACCTCAGTTCCACCTCAGATCAACAGGTGTTAGATTCTTATAAGGAGCACACAGTATAGATCCCTCACATATGCAGGTCACAGTTGGGTTCATGTTCCCATAAGTATTTAATGCCACTTCTGATAAGATTAGCTCTCAGGTGATAATGCGAGGAACAGAGTGTGAATGTAAATACAAATGAAGCTTTGCCGCTAGCCTGCTGCTCACAGCCTGCTGCATGGCCTAGCTTCTAACAGGACTGTGACTTAGAACTTGGTCTTTGAACTAGACAACTGTATCTTGCCTCCTGAATTGTCATTTATTGTGTATGTAATGTTTAACAAGAACATTATTTACATTTCTTTGCATATAAAGTTAATTACTATAATTCAACATTAACAGGTTAAGTATGACAATATATTTTTAAAAATATAGATTATGAAAAGTAGGAAATGCTCAATATTTGTGATTGTACCACTGAAATATTGTTTTGTTATCATTTGACTATATGACAGGAAACCACATTTGATATGTGTCAAAAAATTAAGCACTTTTTAAAGTTAATCAGTAATAAGTATTTAGAACTTATTATCTACCATATACTGTAAGAGATGCTTCTGAACAAATATAAATTTAAGAAATATAGTCAAGGCTGAGTGTGATTGTAAACAGTTGCAATTCCAGCACTCCAGGACACTGAGACAGGAGTATTACCAATTTCAGCTTGGGCAACTTAGTGACTTTGCAAGACTTTCTCAAAATTATCACAAAAAACATTAAAATGGTTGGGGATGTAACTCAGTAAAAAGGACTTGTGTTCAATTTCCAGTATCACATAGAGAAAGGAAAAAAAAAAAGAAAGAAAGAAAGGAAGAAAAGAAAGAAAAAAAGAAAGAGTTTACTTTCTGTGAATTTACTGTCAATTGAAGGAGAAAAGACAAGCAATCAAGACGACATACTGATAAAAGGACAAAAACATCAACAGATGAAAACTAAAAATATTTTAATGTGTTTCTGTGGAATTTCAACATACTCATATCCAATCCTGAAATTTAAAATTTGTGGAAATATTCACAATGTCAGAACAAAGAAGATTGAATAACATGGATCAGTTTTTATGATAATTTTTGGAGATGCCTAAGAATCCAGCATTAATGAGTCATTTGCATATGTGTTTGTTTATTTTAAGCATATATTAAAAATTAGATTCACTAACTGAATACTTTTCATGTCAACAAGAAATAGAATATACAGAAATATGCACAATACCTATCAGCTTTGTTTCTTAAATGCAAAACTTCTGTTTCACAATTAAGTAAATACACATGCTAGTAAAACAGCAAACAATCCCAAGATAAACTAGAAAATGCTGTAAACTTTTTCATCTAAGTGATGAGGTTATGAACATTTTTTTTTGCTTTGGCCTTTTTAGAATGTCAAAGGATCATTTATGATTCTACAACTTAGGGAAAGTGCATATAAAAATAACTCACAGTTTCACAGTAATGGCAAAAAATGCATTTCAAACTATCCATATTGTTCTCATTTCCAAAAGTATTAATTGATTTTGGATCTATGATTTCTTCAGTTACAACACTTACAGATTTCAAAAAGATTTCTGTACATTCTCCTAGGTTGAGAATATTTCTACCACACAGCTAGGATGGGTCCAGGGTTGTCACCCTTCAAGTTGGTCAGAGCACATTGTTGTAGTGTGTAGTGGGTAGTAAGCAGGTAGTGTGTAGTGTGTAGTGTGTTTTGTTCTTGTGATTTCTCTCACCTTGTATGAGGAGAACTTTGGGAATCAAAGAAAACTATTGAAGCATCAAATACATTCCCTGAGTCACAAAAAAGGAAAAGGACTTAAAGAAATCCTACTGGATGCCAGGAAAGAGAAGCCATGTGGCAACGCCAAGTGGTCCAGCTTTAGGGTTTTGCAAGGTGCATGCAGAATTATTTTTGTTTAGTGGAATTTCATGACAATTCCCATCTCCTCTGGTTTACACTGATTATTCCTGGATACATTCCACTTGAATGGTATTTGAATATATAACACTTTTTAGAACAAGTCCCGTCATATTCCAATTGCAATAACAGAAGTACAAAGCAAGTTAATTTTTGTGTTGCCATTTGTGAAGGCAACTGACCTCTAATTATGTTGTGATTGCTGACCCTGAAGCAGGCAACACATGTAATGATCAACATTTTTCCACCTAGTCATAGATTTAATCATTGTCCATTACAGAAAATAACCTGATTTATTACTTCCTGCTTCTGTTCCCAAAACTTAGAAAATAATTTTCTTCTAAAAACTTTTAAGTAGATTCCTCAGACATACACACACACGCACACACACACACACACACTCACACACACATACACACACACACCCCGACACAAACCATATATATATTTATATACTTATATATTTATATATAGTATGAATTTGTAAAAGTCAACAACTACGTATCTATCTTGACATTTACCATTTATTAACAGCTCACAAATTTTATTCTTTTATTCTTTGAATGGGAATAAATGATTTCTTATGACATTTGTACCCAATCATTTGATACTATCAATTTCTAGGTACATGATTTTAGTTAAAAGATTGAAATTATTTCTCAAACTTTCTAAAAATCACTGATGATGCCTTTAATGAATTCATCAAGTATCAATTAAAACTGAGACAATGTTTTAATAATTATTTCTTACTGTAAACCAGGAAGCCTAAAATAAAGGAATAAATTTGATTGTCTCAGAATGATTACTTATCCAAAAATAGTCAACAATTAGGCTGGTTTTTTTTTTAAAGATGCAATAACCAGCTTGCAGGGTAAAATTTGCCTTGATTGAGGAGAACACAATCATTCAACATGTCAATACCTTCAATTTCCTTCATTCATGAATTCAAACCTTTTATTTTTAACCACAACAGAGAGCGAGAGAGAGACAGAGACAGAGATAGAGAGAGACAGAGAAACAGACAGAAACAGAGACAGAGACAGAGAATTGTAGGATTAATACCTCAAATATAAGTTAGTTGAAAACTCCAGGAGTGTCTTGACTCAGAACTCAAAGGCAAAGCCATCAGGGTTTTGTTCTCTTAGGAACTCTGCTCATTTCTATATTAGCTTATTCACAGCTTCAACTAGTCATCTTCATGTCTATTACAGTGATAGATATATTATAACTGGTCTATGGCAGCACAATCTTCAATTTTCTCATGTACAGTGATATGACTGGCAAAAATTATACCTGTTGTAAAGTTTGACTCAAAAGTTCCTAGTTACTCAGATGAAACCAAGATGCATATTACCATGACCAAACCAATTAATGCAGTCAGGAAATACAGTGATCTGCCAGACTTGTCCAGTGTCATGGAAATACAGCTCCCCTCAGACCTGGAGCAGTAGGGTAGGTGTAAGGGAGGATAAGATACTCAAGTGGAAGCTTACATTCAACTGAAGAAGTAGCAGTGGGTGCTTTAATGCTAACCACAACTATTTACTGAAATTTTATTTTTATTTTATTTTAAACAGAAAAAAACTAAAAACATAACAATAAAACAGTTTCAAAACAGGCTACTAGGAGAGTAACAATAATCAACCCACTTCACATTGTTATATTTACAGCAGTTGTTCAGAATATAAGACATAGGCATGAAACATTGTCCGGAAAATTACTAGCACAAAACTTTCTCCTCAATGAACCAAGAGAAACCAACTGTATAACGAATTTTGCTGTCATTTTTCCCTCTTTTTTTCTTTTCCCTTCCTTCCTTTCCCTTTTCTCATATCACAGTTTTTGTTTCCTTTTCAGCAGTTTTTTCCCTACTCACAATAAACATTGTACATTTTAGACCTTTTTTACTCTTTCAGATTCTCACACTAGTGAGATAGTATGGTGTTTATGCATGTGGGTCTGACTTATTTCACTTATGAGTATGATCTGAATTTATTTACCCATAAAAGTCTCAAGTTTATCTTTCTTTGTGGCTGAATAGCATGCCATTATATTAAAAAACCACATCTTTTTTATATTTCCTTGGTTGATGGACATTTAGGTTGTTTCCAAGATTTGGCTATTATAAACCATGTTGCTATAAACATGGGTGCACATATATCTCTGTGGTATGATGATTTTAATTCTTCTGGGAAGACATCCAGAAGGGGAATAGCTGGATCAAATGGAACCTCTAATCCTAGTTTTTAAGAAATCTCAACACTAATTTCCACAGTGGTTGCACCAGTATATGCTCCTACCAATAGTGGAGAAGGGCTCCATTTTCTGAACAATCTCTACCAACATTTGCTACTGGTTGATTTCTTGGTGATAGCTATTCTTTCTGAGGCGAGATGGACGCTCAGTATTGTTTTAATTTGCAACTGTCAATTGACCAACGATGTTAAATATTTTTTCATATACTTACTTGTCATTTTTATTTATTCATCTAAGAAGTATGCATTCATTTCAGATACCCATTTTAGGAATGGGTCTTTGAATTTTGGGGGCTTGATTTTTTCAGTTCTTTATATGTTCTAGATATAAGTCCTTTGATGGAGGAAAAATTGCTTGTAATTTTTTCCTACTCAGTATGTTATGTTTTCACTTTGTTGGTGAATTATTTTGTTGAGCAAAAGATTTTTAATAAGGTAGGATTTCATTTGTTGATTCTTTGTTGTATTTGCTGTGTGGTCTGACTTTCATTCATAAAGTGTCTGCCTATGCCTCTGTCGTCAAGATTTCTACCTGTTTTCTCTTCCAGTATATTTAGTGTTTCTGTTTCAATATTCAGATCTCTGACCCATTTTGACTTTAGTTTAGTGCATGGTGGTAGACATAGGTCTAGTTTTAGTCTTCAGCATGTGGAAAGCCAGTTTTCCCAGCACCATTTATTAAAGAGGTTATCTTTTTTCTAATGAACATGTTTGGCTGTTTTGTCAAAGATAAGGTAGCTGAGTGTGTTCGGCACTTCATATGCATTTTCTATTCTGTTCCACTGATTTTCATGTCCGTTTTTTGGTCAATAACCTACTGATTTCATCACTGTATCTTAGTAGTATAATTTCAGGTAAGGGATTATAATGTCCCCTGTCTTACATTCGTTACTCTGAATTACATTTGGTATTTTAGGTCTCTTCTTGTTTCAAATGAATTTCCGGAATGTTTTCTCTAGTTCTGAGAGGTATGTTAATGATGTTTTGATTAGATTGCATTAAATCTGCAATAACAGTTTTGGTAGTAGGGCCATTTGTCCTATGTTGTTTCTTCCTATTCATGAGCAAGGAATATCTTTTCATTTTCAGATATTTGCTTTGATCTCCTTTTTCAGAGTAGTGTAGTTTCCATTGTATAGATCTTTTACTTTTTTGTTTGATTCCTAAATGTTTCATTTTTTTTAATGCTATTGTAAAGGGTGTGATTTCCCTATTTTCCCTGTGTGTTTGTTGCTT
The DNA here is from genome assembly GCA_004363535.1 of Dasyprocta punctata. Lineage (NCBI taxonomy): Eukaryota > Metazoa > Chordata > Mammalia > Rodentia > Dasyproctidae > Dasyprocta > Dasyprocta punctata. The sequence goes on along the minus strand of RJWM01007027.1, from coordinate 67,895 downwards.
GTGTACAGGAATACTATTGATTTTTGAGTGTTGACTTTATATCCAGATACACTTTTGAATTTGGTTACTAAATCTATAAGTCTTTTGGTGGCGATTTTGGGATCTTCTATGTAAAATATCATGTCATCCACAAATAATGATAATTTAGCTTCTTCCTTTCTTGTCCTTATTCATTTTAATTCTTTCTCTTGCTTAACTGTTCTAGCTAATGTTTCCAGAACTATATTAAATGGGAGAGGTGGTAGTGGACTTCCTTATTTTTTTCCTGATTTTAGAATACAAGCTTTCAGTTTTTTACTGTTTATGATATTGGCTGTTGGTGTGTCATAGATGACTTTCATCAGATTAAGATAAAGATCCTCTATTCCAATTTTCTGTAGTGTTTTTGTCGTAAATTGTTGCTGAACTTTGTCAAATGCTTTTTCTGCATCTATTGAGATGATCATGTGGTTTTTTTCTTTGATCCTGTTACTATGGTGCATTACATTGATAGCTTTCCATATATTGAACCATCACTTCATGCTCGGGATGAATCCAACTTGGTGGTGATGTATAATCATTTTGATGATTTGATACATTCTGCTTTCCAGTATCTTATTGATACTCGTTCATATTCATTCACTAGGGTGATTGACCTATAGTTTTCTTTTTTGGTTGGATTCTTCTTTGGTTTTGGAATTAGGGCAATACTTACCTCCAGAACTGATTTGGGAAGTATTGTTTCCTTTTCAATTTCCTTAAAGTGTTTGAGCATTAATGCCATTTGTTTTTCGCCAAGTTTCTTATGCAATTCAACTGCGAATCCATCTGTGTATGAAATTTTCATTTTTGGTAAATTTTTAATTGCATTTTCAAAATCATTGGCTGATACAAGGTATTTAGAATGGCTATATCTTTTTTATTTAGTTTTGGTAATTGGATTGTCTCTAGGAATCTGTCTATTCTATATTTTCCATATTACTAGAATACAGGTTCTCAAAGTAGGTATTGATGATCTTCTGAATTTCTGTAGGATCTATTGTGATTTCTCCCTTTTCACTCCTAATTGCTTCAATTTGTGTGTTTCTGTTTCTTTTCTCTTTGATGAGGTTGATCAATGGTTTATCAGTTTCATTAGCATTTTCAAAGGATCAATTTTTTGATTAATGGACTTTTTGTATTATTTTCTTAGTCTTCAATTGCATTAATTTCTGCTATTTTTTATTTTAAAAAAAGCAAAACAGAAAAAAGGTAGAAATAATACAGAATTTCAAAAAAAAGTAAGGAATCAATACTAGTCAATTTATTACATATTATTATGTTAGAAGTAGTTGTTCAAGTTATGAAATCTAGGCATAAAAAATGATCAGACAACCAAAACATGACAACACAAACTATCCTTTCTGATGCGCTAACAGAGAGTAAGTAGTATATTTGTCTATCTCTCATTCTTACACATGCATACAGTTATGCAGGTATATCTGGTTTGCATTTTGTTCATGAACTCTCTGCCTACACCTATGTCTTCAAGACTTTTATCTACCTTGTCTTCCAGTATATTTAGTGTTTTTATTTTAATATTTAGATCTTGATCCGTTTTGACTTTAGTTTAGTGCATGGTGATACACATGGGTCTGGTTTCATTCTTTGGCACGTGGAAAGCCAATTTTTCCAGCACCACTTATTAAAGAGGCTATCTTTCTTCCAGTGAACATGTTTAGCCCCTTTGTCAAATATAAGGTGGCTGAGTGTCTTTGTAGTTGCATTTGCATCTTCTAATCTGTTCCATTGATCCTCAGGTGTTTTGTTGTTGTTGTTGTTGTTGTGTTTTTTTTTTTTTATAATTTTCTCCCATGGATGAGCTTTGGGTTTTATTTGTTCTTCTTTTTCTTGACATTTGAGGTTTAATATTAGTTTGTTTATTTGAACTCATTCTGTTTTCCTGATATGAGAGTTTACAACTGTAATTTTCCCTCTAAGAACTGCTTTCATTATCTCTCATGAATTTCTGTATGTTGTATTGGCATTATTGTTTAATTGTGTATACTGTGTAATTTCATGTTTAATTTCCTCTGTGATCCATTCATTGTTCAAAAGTATTCTGTTTAATTTCTATGTGTTGGTGTAGTTTTTGTGATTTATTTTTTCATTGATTTTCAGTTTCATTGTGCTGTAGTCAGTGCGCAAGGGATGATTTCAACTCTTTTACATTTACTGACATATGTTTTGTGGGCTAGTATGTGTTTTATTTTGGAGAACATCCCATGTGAAGCTAAGAAGAATGTGTATTCTGGTGTTTTGGGGTGGAACACTCTGTGGACAACTACCAAGTCCATTTGTTCACAGATTTGGTTTAATTCTGATATTTCTTTGTTGATTCTTTGTCTAATTGTTGTATCTCTTTGTGAGAGTGGGGGTATTAAGGTCTCTCACTACAATTGGATCAATGCTTATTTGGTTATTAATGTCTGTTAATATTTATTTTATGTAGCTGGCTGCACTGGTGTTTGATGCATATACATTTATGATTGCTATCACTTTTTGACTCTTTTGATCAGTTTTGACTTAAAGTGTACACAACCTGCAAATAGAATAGCTACCTCTTCTTTTTTCTGAGCTCCTGTAGCATAAAAAAATGTTTTCTGTCCTTTGACTTTTAGTTTACGAATGTTTTTGTGAGTTAAATGTGTTTCTTAAATGCAGCATATTGTTGGATCTTGGTTCTTGATCCATTCTGCCAATCTAATAATTTAGATTGGTAAGTTGAGATTCTTTACATTCATGGTTATAACTGATATGTATTGGCTTAACTTTTTCATGTTATTTTCCTGTTCTTGGTTCCCTGTCTTAATCCTCTGTTTAATTGCTTGCCCTGCTTGGTAGTTTCTTTCTATTGGTGTTCAAGTGTTCATGGTCCACATTGTCTCTAACAAATCCGTCAGAGATTTCTGTACAGCTGGTTTAATGATTATGATTTCTTCAGTTGGTTTTTGTCATGAAAATATCTTATTTCTCTGTTAATTTGAAAGATACCCTTGTGAGGGACATCAATCTGGATTGAAGACAGTTTGCTTCAAATACCATACTGTAGGCTTTCCTTGATTTGAGGGTTTGTGTTGAGAAGTCTACTGTCATTTTAATGGGCTTTTCTTATAGGTAATATTTTTCTTTTCTCTTACACCATTTAATATGTTATTCTTGTGCTGAATTTCTGAAATCTTGATTATTATATGCTTTGGTGTAGATTTACTTTGGTCAATGTTATTTGGAGTTCTATATGTGTCATTTGTTTGTTTGTCAAATTTTTTATCTGAGTTTGGGAAGTTTTCTGCCATTTCTGAGAAAATATTTTTAATGGATTTTGCACTGTCTCCAGCTTTTTCACTGACTCTGATCAGTCTTATATTGTTGTTCTTTGCTTCATCCTGTAGTTGTTCATTCGATTTTTGTGGTCTCTTGCTATTTTTAAAATATCTTTCTTTTCCTGTTCACTACTCACATTCCTGTCTTCTAGGTCTGATATTCTCTTGTTGCTTTCATTCAATCTATTGCATATACTTTCAGTGTAGTTTTTAATCTCCTGAATTTCCATTTGAATCTGTTTTATTGATCCCATTTCTAGTCCACGTTGGGCTTTCATGGTTTCCATCATTTTCCTGAGCCCCTCTATTTTTTTTATCAGTTTCTCCTTTAATTGCTTTCATTTTGATTGTTATTTCTTTTTGTGATTTAGATATTATTCTTTCTATGTCCTCTTCCATTTGTTTTTTTCACTTCTGTGGCTATCATTTTAGAGTTCCAATTTCCTCTAGCTCTTTGTGCTCCAGACTTTTCCTGGGTGGGCTTGGCATTTAGGGTTGCATTTTGCATCTTCCTTTTGTCAGCTTATATTTTCTATTTTTTATTTACTTTGTTTTCTGTGTTGATGCTTGTAGATTTTTTATGTTGAATAGCTTTATTCCTGGTGTCAAGGTTTTCCTAGGTGATGTCTTTTCCTCAGGAATGTCTTCAAGATGTAAGTGGTTCTTGGTCTTTCTGTCTACCCCAAGAACATACTTCCCCAATATAATAAGAAGGTGGAGTTGCTGTCTTTTTTTTTCAAGGCCCATTCCTTTTGCACTGTAGTGTGATGATGGTTATGATTCCTTGCAATCTCAGTTTTGGCATATATGGAAGAAAAATGGATTACAACTTGTATGGAATGCTGGTTAAAGTGGTACAGTTAGCAAAGACAATAGGCTCAAGCACAGCCTGGCTACTGACAAATTATCATAACTCGTAGCCTGATATCTTCAACCATAGGAGCAACTTCTACAATTATATTGTACAATTCAAGTTAGAACTGGGATGTAACTCAGGCACCAACATGGCAAGTGTGAGACCCTGAATTTGATTCTTGGTACCAAAATATAGATATAGATACAAATATGGACACAGATATAGATATAGATATAGATATACATATACATATACATATACATATACATATACATATAGATTCTAGCTTATACCAGGAACTTGTATGCAACATTTTTTCACTTAGTAGAGTGATTTTACCATGTTATGCGGGTAGGGGATGGGATAGAGAAGTGGATGTATAGTAGGGGCACATTTGGTCAGCATAGGATGATCATCAAAGTTTTGGGTAATTGTAAGATTCAAGAGGGGAGGATTGAAAGATAAAGTCTAGGAGTATTGAAGTGAACCAGAAAGATAAGAAACAATGTTTAACCACATGAAAGTCTCATAAAATCAAGCAAGGTAATTGATGAAAGAAAGAGAATAAATGAAATAATACAAAGGGAAATTTTAGAGATCTAAATCAGGAATGAGAGAGAAAAGAAGGTAAAAAAGAGAAAGAAAAGAAAAAAAGAGAAAAAGAAAAAAAACAGGAAAAAAGTAACATAGAAAAAACAATAAACCTACAGTAAAAGAAAAACAAAACAGAACACAGAGAAAAAGTGGAAAGAAAAGGAAAAAAACAACAAAATACAACAGCAACAAAATAAAGAAAAAAAGCAAGACAAAACAAACAAGACAAAGCAAAACAAAACAAAACATGCTAACCCAACAGACTTTCAAGATGAAAATCCATCAGACAGAGAAAAATGAAAGTAATGAGATTCCTCTAGTTTCTATCATTCTGTGGTAAGTCCAAGTCAGATCCCAGAATATGTATTCCAGCCAAGATCGCTGGTGAATTTGTGCTGGGTTTAGGTTTGACTTTGTCTCTGGATTTGGGGGATGGGATTAGTTTTCTTTGGCTGAAATTTTCTCTGGCCATTTAAAAGAGAAAAGACAGAAGAAAGAAGAAAGAAAAGAAAAAAAAACAGAAAAAAGGAAAGAAAAGAAGAAAAGAAAAGTAGGTTGCCCTATGCACCCACTTCTTTTCCATATGTCTTTGTCCACAATCAGAAAGCTGGTTCACCTAACTTACCATCTGCTGGCTCATATTGTTACTGTTGATTTAGATTTTTCAGTGCTACCAGTCCTACTGTACATCATGTGCACACTCCAGCCGAGTTCGTACTGTGTTGCTGGTTTTCCCGCTGACCTCTGGTCCTTGAATTCCATCAATAGAATGAGCAAGTGCCCATCTGAGATTTGTTCCCTACCAGTTGCTACAGCTCTGGGTTAATGGTGCCAGAAATTTCTAATTGAACCTCATCTCACAAATGGATGTGAATGCAGAAGAAAACTAGAAACAAAAGACCCCAATAATCTTGATTAACACAAATCCTTGTTTTCAACAGGGATTCTTATTGACATGGTCAAACTAAAAGAAAATTATCACACCCATACCTTATTCTCAGTGAAACAAACCTTATAAGCTTTTCAAGGGAAAGCTCCATCTTGCATTCTTGATTTAATAAAGAGAAAAAAGAAAATGAGCAATGGTTTAAAAATACTGTCAACTTTTATGTGTATTAAAATAACCAGAAACCCTTACACAATTCTTTGATCTTGAGTTTTGAGAGAGGATACTGTCCTAATTTTTAGGGGGTTGACTGTACTGATATTGTCAGTAATACACTCCTAATGAAATGACATAGGATCATGTAGTATGAACCTCCAAAAATGCATTTACTTTCTTGGGCTAAACAGGTTGGTTCACTTTTTGAGAGTTGGTTTCTAGGAGGATATAGAAGTCTCGAAAGAGACATAAGGGATATTGCCAGAAAATTTCTGTGTGCCCATGCAAAGAAACTTCACAATTCAGGTACACCTTCTTTGGTATAAATTAATTTTAAAACAACAAAAGACATTTAATCCCAGCTAGTATCATTTAATTATGCTTTTTATTTTAATATGTAGTCCTGCATTTGTATCAAGTGAAACTTGTAGCTTTAATGATTCCTTAGACACTCAAGAGGAGTAGGCAGTGAAACAAGTCCTGAAAATCATGGCAAGACTTAAAGAACCAGAAGAAGGTCCTATCACATGGGACACAAAGCAGCATGCAAAACAAGACTGACTGACAGGAGTCCTAGGCTGCAGCTAAACTGTACATATAATTTCCAATCTTTCTCTGTTTAACTTGATTGTATGGTAACTGTCATTGATATTTCCTTCAGAAAGAAGGAAGAGTTGACTGACACAAGAGAGATGAAAATATCTGACATTAACTTGAGAAGTAAGCAAAGTATTTGAAGACAGAGCATTTTGGCTTCTCAAACAGATTAAACTTTTTACTAAAGATTTACTATATGCACTGAAAATGCCTAAGAACTGCAGTTAAAAACTCAAGACCTATTATCTGCTGGCTTGGTGAAAATAAGCATTTTATTGAACTCTCTTTGATGTAATTTGTTTGTAACACCATGAGAACAATAATGCGTCAGTTATTTGTAAAAAATAAGCAAGTCAAGTTTTTCAGATATTTGTGGCTAATTAATACCCACTACCCTCATAAATACAGGAATAAGAATGAAGTCTTTATGTTGAACACCACGAGTTTTTAAATCTCCATGAGGATGAAATCTCTGCAGGTATTTGTAAGATTCTCAAATTTATCTTGCTCATGCTTGTGGCCAGCTGCATTGACCCATGTGTTTTCCCTGCTGGGCTGGCACAATTCTGTGGCTGTCATGGGTCCCATGTAGAGGACCCACTCCATGTGCTATCCAAAGTGGAATACCAACCTTGCTATATGCGACTGGGTTGTTTTCCATTTTCACTGTGATGCAAAAAAACCACCCTTTCCAAAAATGTTAAATCATCCTCCTTTGTCTCCAAACAATATTGTTTACTCTCTGAGTCTTAAATCAATTTCAAAGAATGAAAATCACTTAAATTTATTTCAGTAGCTTCTTTCTGTATATGAATTACGTCTGTTCTCTGTAGCTGGGCTAAAGTACACTCTTCATCCCTTGCTAATATGTCTCCTCTACCTTTTCTCTCTAAACTGCCCCCTAAATTGTTTCACTCCGTAAACCGTAGACAAATCCCTCATTCTAATACCTTGAGTTCTCAAAAGTCAGTACAAGTTCTAGTATACAGTATCTCCACATATATATTTCAATTTGAATTGAGAAAATTTTAGTACCCGGCTTACCTTCTCATTGACAAACATAAAATTTCTCTCACTCAGATAACTATTGATAATGAATAATTATTTAAAAATTGTCTTAAATTTTAATTTTTTAAATTTTAGTTAATATTTTTAAACACTTTGGAACATTGGTCACAAAAAATGTTACTGACCCAAAATTATTTTAGAAAGTATTTTTAGAAGCAAGTTAGTTTGTACTAAGTCTTTAAAAAAACAGATTCACAGATAAGTAAATAATTATTTGCAATTTATACTTAAATGGATTAATAAGAAAATAAGAGAAAGAGAATGAAAGGAAAGAAAATACAGAAAAGAAAAAAGAAAAGAAAAAAAAGAAAGGGAAGGAAAGAAAAAGAAAAAAAAGGATGTAGAGATTTGCTTATATACATTTTGGATGGGCACAAATAGCAATGGAGCCTATCATAGTTTTTGATTATACTTGGACAGGCAGGCTTTCATAGATCACATTTGGCATCCAAGTTTAATTTTTTTTATTTGACTTAGTGAGATACACATTTTTCAAAATATAGTTGTGCATTGTTCATTGAAATAGAAAAAAAATTTATTAGATTGAGAAGCAAGATTTCAAAATGAGAAAATGCTTCCTTAGCATAAGTGTGGATAAATATTTTCAAATTATGATTAGTACAGAAAATAAAATGTTAAGTTAAACAAGTTCTGATTTAACAATAATATCTACCTCAGTGAAAAAGATTTGTTTAGGAATAATACAATACACAGAAACCAAGAAAACCTTTAATTATGAGAAAAGGCACAACCAGTCGTAGTGTGGCCAGGTTTATTAACTATAGCAAAGTTGCCAGGGATCTGAATAAAAAATTCCTCCTTTCCCACGATAAGCATGAATTTAGGGAAGGAGGACTTTTAAAATGGTACAGGGTAACCAACCCCCAACCATGATTTCACTTTCCATGGTTTCACAGTCCCTTGACCACCTGTCATCAGAAAATAGTAAATGGAAAATTTCAAAAAGAAACAGTAATTTTTAAGTTACATGCTTTTCTCAGTAGCATTATGAAATCGCATGTCTTTCTCCTCAATCCAACCCAGGACATGAGTCACCTTTTAGTCCAGTGTGGTACCATTAGGTACAAATCGCACACACACACACACACACACACACATACATACACACACACACGCACATTTTCCGTTAGTTATTTCATAACTCTCTGTGTTACCAAATCAACTGTGGGGTGTGCTGCAATGCCTGTGTATGAGTATCCCTTGTATTATTTCAGAATGGCCCATAATTGCAATTGTAGTGATGCTGTTAATGTGTGTAGAACAAAGAGAAGCTGTAAAGAACTTTCTTTTATGTGAAAAGGTAAGAGTTCTTGACTTATGAAAAACAAATCAAACTTGAGACTGCTAAGCTTTGTAGTAAGAGTTAATATTCTGTCTCTGAAGTTGTGAAGAAGAAAAAACAAATTTGTGCTAGTTTTGGGGTCGGACTGTTGTTGGATGGAGTGGTGTCCATTAGCTCCAGGTTCTTGTCCATTGAATGAATTGGATGGAGATGATGGATAAATGTAACAATTTAATATTTATTGAAAAAAAAAGGAGAAGAAATAAAGTAAGAGAAAAGAGAAATACGGCTTGCATACAGAATTGACCACTGCACGAACAAGAGGGCAGAAGTAGTGAAATCATTTTTATCATTTTTTGACATCAGGTACGGGCTGTCCCACAGCAGTCTCCAATGCTCCTGCATGCACCTCGACCATGATTTGACAGCAATCTGTGACTGACACGTCATGCCTGCTTGGTTCACCAAGATTTGTCACGCCATAATTTCCTGCCTCAACACCTCAAACTGAAAAAGTTACAGACACAGTGCATATGTGTTCGTTTAAAATGGAAAAGATACTGTGTGTGTGTGTGTGTGTGTGTGTGTGTGTGTGTGTATGCATGTAGTATATATAGGGTATATGGTTTGATACTATCTACAATTTTAGACCTTTTCTGGGGATCTTGAAGCATACCTGCTGTCCTAAGAGGGGACTAGTTTCCATCCATTCTGCTTGTTCTACAGTTAGCTCAGCTGAAGGCAGCAGGAAATCCTGGCAGAAGGTGGTTTTCTCACAGAAAGACTTCCTGAGAACTTAGCATCAGGGAATGCCCTCCTCCCTAGAAGCAGCAAATAGCATTCTTTTGTGAAATCTGTTCAAACAAATTATTTGCTAAACAATATATAAATAATACTCCAACTGTCTGAAATTGTTGGAAAATATTCACAAGTACAATGATAATAGCAGCCATATAAAACCTCCCCATCCAAAGAAACCATGTTAATAATTGAAGTGCGTTCTCATCCAGGAATTTTATTTCACATATGCTTTTGACATCCTAACAACTGCATAATTCACTATTTTGTTTTTGTTCAGAAATATAGGCTCTGCACTTCTATTAAAAAACTGGGTCTTCATCATTTCAAAGGATGAAATTACTTTGTTATGTGTCCTGCCCAAATTAATCATTCTGTCATTCCACATTTAATTTGAAATTGACATTTGTTGCTAGAAATAATGCTGATATGTATGGCTTCAGTTTGAAAATCTTTTTTCCTCTAAAATATTTTTGAATACATAGTAGAAACAAAGTGGCAAAGAAAAGTAACTCAATTTTGTTGAGTTCTTCTAGATTCATTGTGAATGCCATCAGACTCCTGATTTACACTCAATTTGTCTATCACTGAGATTCAGAGGGATATGATTAATATTTTTCTGGCAGCCAGGCTTTAGCTATTAGCCAACATGTAAGAAAGATTGAGAATGCTACGATAGAAAAATTTATATTTGGGGACTACTGGCAAATAAGAATGATACTAATAAAGTTTGATGTTTATAGCTCAAATTGTTATCCTGGACCAACTCCACAGTCTATAGCAAGAGGAAGAGAATAAATAACGAAAATTACTAGTTATATGAAATTATATAAGTAGAAAACAGTTATAATAGTTCTATGTAAAAAAAAAAAAAACTGTCCAACTTCTTACCAAACTTCTAGCACTCATTCTTACTGTTAGTGCAGAGAAAGAAGACCATACTGAATACAGAATAGTCAGTGATGCCTTGATACTGTCCAGTTCAAGCCCCAGACCAACATTGTTGCCCAACATTTGCTGAACGAAGCTACAATTTCCAGAGCAAAAGTAAATGGCAGTTGTCCCTGGCAAGTGGGTGGCGCCAATGGGACCAATGAGAGGTGGCCAGGGATACACACACAGCAGGGCAATGCATTGTGAATGCAACATTGTGAGATGCATGGGAAAAGTCCAGTTGAAAAGGCAGAGAACTGACCAAAAAGAATCATAGAGCCCTGCCATAATTTGGAAGTCACATTTTAGTGATGAGCACACATGGAAGTTGAACATCTGGAAAGAGATTTCCTAAAAATCGGAAGCTTGGAGATTGCCCATGCACTGTAGTTTCCAGTATACCCCAGTTTGAGGACCACCGAGTTAAATGGCATATTGATCTTTATCTGAATTTGTGGGCCCCTATATTTGTGCACTGAGGTTTGCCATGTTATTTGGATAAAACTGAAAAAATGTTCTTATAACCCAGGCATCTGAATTCCAACTCTGCTCTTAATCGGCCTCACTTCAAGGTTTAAAAATACAAATCATCAGTATCTTATATCTTTCTCTACTGAGTTAATATGCTTTATTACATTTTATAGATATCTTGGATATCTAGATGTACATTCACATCAGAATAACGTTATTTACTCCAATAGCTACACACTCTGTCTTCACATTAAAGACTGAAAAAATGTTAATTACTGATAGTTGGAAACTGTGCTGGAATTCTTACTCAATTCTTATGATGCATGGGCCGGGTATAAATACTGTAATAATATTGATAATAATAGTACTGTGATTTCAATGCTCAGCTAGTGTTCAGAAGCACTGCCTCAGTCATGAGAAACCATGAAAGAAAACTAGTGAAGACACCTAATACAACAAGCTGCATTATTAGTAAGAGGTCTTTTGAGTTACCATATGCCTCAAATGTTCACTTTCTGTTTGCCAAAGCAGTTTGAAAATACGTATTAAGTAATCATTTCAAGAATCATTTGGAAATGGGATTAGCCCCATATATGCGATATTGAGATAAACTAAAAATTACTCCTGCAAGCTCCCAAGCTTATTTAAAAATCAATTCTAAATCAGATTTACTAAGGTTCTAAGTGAAAGGCTAAGAAGTAAAGTAATTTTACAGGAGTTTCAAGAAAATTTGATGTACTTTTCTTGTTCCATAGTATTGAGCTTACTGGAAGCAAGTTTTCAAAATACTAAAGATGGATGAAAAGATGAGGTGCCTAGATCTTTTAAATATCTGAAATTATAGAAAGTACTGCACGAGCTTCATAGCTGGTCCTCCTCAAACTCTTTATGATAAAGAGCCTGAAGCATGGGACAAACTCTACTTTTCTAGTAAACTGATTTGTACTAAAGTGGTTTCTTCCAAATACAAAATAAAGTGAATGCATCCCTACTGCATATTCTTCAGTGAAAATAGTAATTATTCTCACTGTTCAAAATTCAAAGATACCAAAATGGAGGCTCTTAAAAATTCTATTTATATTTCCTCCAGAAAGAAAATCAGTTTGAAGATAAAGGGCTTAAAGCATAAGGAAGGTTAATTGCCAATTATACAAAAAATTACAGAGAAGCAAGAATATAATCTACATTCATGCACTGTTGCCCTTTCTTGAATTTCTACAGTGATATTGTTTCTTAAAAACATTGCTCCAAATTAGTTTGGTTGATGTCACCAAAATATAAAATAATAAAAGGAATCATGACCTATGAATTGGACAAAAGAAATGTCTCGCGGAGAAGTATGAACTGAAAATAGAGTTAACATCTCCCTGAACTCTCCTGAAGTTGATTAGAACAACTGGGAAGTTAAACATTATATCCAGCCTTGGTATCAATGCCATTCTAACTATTTAAAAATGAAAAAAAATTAACAGTGCTTCTTTGGATTCAGGAAACTTTAAAGCCAATAGAATTCTAGTCATTTTCCCTATATTTGTACAGGACATATAGAAGCTCCTATCCCTTAGAACTTACATCAACTTTGCATCTTCAACGAAGTTACTCCATTTGGATACTTCATCAGAAAGAGGTTAAAAAAAATAAATATACTGTGTACATGTTTATTTTGTAAGCTGATCTGTCAAAATTCAAAGATTTCTACTTCTCATAGTCTGATGGCCCTAAGCCTGAAAAAAAATAAGTAAATGAATAAATTAATTGGTTAACTAATATTATTCTTATGGAAATGTGGTGTCAAAGCTAAGAAGAATTAACTAAGAAGTGTGTCACCCATATACATTGAAACTGCTAATTTTGCCAAGATTTTGTACTTTAAGATGGTGTTAAAACTGATCATTTTGAATTTTTTTTTTTCGTATCTTCTTAGTGATTGTAAGCATCTTCTTAGGATCCTATTTTTCCTTATATGTAAAATTTAGTAAAAGTTATTTGAGAGCTAATTTTTCATCGTCATCCCTGATTATTGTCATCTGCAAACCCATTTTCAATAAACACAATTCTATGATTGTGTGTAGGGTTGTGACCTCTATTCTTTGTTAATTCACTGATTAGTAAGTGACTCTACAAAGTTGAATGTTAGGATTTTCCTGACTGAAAAACCTGTGCAACCTCTCTGTGAGTGTAGGCTATGTCTGTGATTATGAATTATTTCCTTGTTATGGATTAAAAACCGGTGGTCAACTTAACACCAGCTGAATTAAATTGGCTTGGTGCTGAGTGTAGATGGCCCACCTGAGGAAAGTTAACAGAATAAATTGAGATGAGGAGAGGAAGAATGAGGCATTGTGGGTTCTCCTAAGTGCTGCTGTTTTGAGCCATTGGTTCTCCTAGAATAACTTGTCATGCTGGTTTCCCCAGTATGGATTCAGCCATTATCGTCAAAGGAGCTCAGGACCTTGTCGCCGAGAGTAGCTGCAGTTCACTTTGGGGGAGCTCTGGTCCTTATGTTGAGCATGGCTTTCTGGCTCCTGAGGGAAAGATGTTTGCCGTTTAATCTCCAGGAGAAGCTTTTCATGCTGGTTTCCTGGCATGTACTCAATTGTTCTCATTGTTGGAGGAGCTCAGGACATCATTGTCATTGAGGATGGCTGTGGTACTTTTCAGGACAGCCCTGGTCCTTATTTTGTGCATGTCTTCTTGGCTCCAGTGTAGAACCCTCAACCTACTGGCACAGCTCCTTCACCCCGCTGGCACAAACTTTCTGGCTTCCACCACTGACCTTTGGGCCTTCCCAGCACAGATCCATAAAATAGACTGGCATGAGTCCTTGTTGTGGGCTCTAGATCTGCAGCTGGATTCATGGGAGGCACTGTCATCAGCTCTGGGTCTTCAGTTGGACTCATGAAGGACATTGCTGTGGGAGCCAGGCCCTTGACTGAATATTCTGGGTCCTTAGTGTTGTGGACAGATTCCCAGCACTTTCTTGTGTTTAACTCTAGGTGACCATCATAAAATGGTAGTATAAATTCTGTACCCTGTATGTAATTGTTCTCCTTGCAACTCCTGACTGCAACGTTCCTATGTTATGTCAATTAATAAAAAAAAAACCTTGCAGATGTGATTAAGGTATTGAATCGGTTGAATTTAAATTAGTCAAATGAGAGTTCATGTTGAAAGAGCCAGATTTAACCCACTGAGTTCTTTAAGAAGGCATGAAGCAGCAACTGGCGCTTTTCTGTTGGTTTTGCAGCAATGAGCTGTGCTTTTCTGTTGGTTTTGCAGCAATGAGCTGCCATATTGTTAGAGGAGGGGACCTTGTGACAAGGACCACAGGGTGATGTCTATAAACTCACACTAATCTTTGGCCCAGTGCTACCAAGAAAATGTAGTCGCAGTCAAGCAAAGACATACAAACAAATTCTGAAAAACATCAATGAGGTGGAAGAGGACAATAAACCTCAGTTGAAGTTGTAGCTTCAGTTACCACTTTGATTTCTGTGTGGTGAGATCCTGATTAGATGATTTAGCTGACCAATACTTGACTTCTGACATACAGAAATGCTCAACTCATTATTTTGTGTTAGCATAAAGCTGTAATTTTATAGTTTTCTGCATGTCAATAGCTAAATAGTACAGAGACAAGTAAAAACGTATGTAGTGGAATATTTTTAAAAGTTCCATGAGAGGGGCTAGTGATTTAGCTCAGTGGCACAAGTACCTGCCTGCCAAGCTGCGAGGTCATGAGTTCAATTCCCGATACTAACAAAACAAAACAAAACAAAACAAAGTTCTAGGAGGGAGGCAAGTGAAAAGTATGGTGGGCAAGAGGGAAGTGCGTTAACATCTTAGCAAGATGAGATGGCTTCAAGAAGAGGTGACTGCATATTGAGACTCAGAGTTTGGTTGTTTCTGAAACATGTATTCCCTAAGTAGCTGTTACAGGACTAATACTTGATGTTGGAAACACAAACATAAAAGAATCATTATCCCAGATATTTATGAACTAAATAATTGACCTGCAATGCAATGAATGGAATATGCTACAGTTGGTAACAAAAGTAAAGGGTGCTTACTAACAGATTAAACTCTTTGGGAGTATAGTATGAAATAACACTATTCCAAATGTTTGATATGTATTATTTTGTTCAAAATGATATAGTGGCATAAGTTGTATATTATCCCTGTTTTCTGAGATAGAACTGCAGTATAATAGAGAACGTCTCATAAGTAGCTGAGAAGAACGTGTATTCTGATGTGCTTGGGTGGAACACTTTGTAAACATCTATTAAGTCCATTTATTCACACGTTTGATTCAGTTCTGTTATTTCTTTGCTGACATTTTGTCCAGTTGATCTATCTCTTTGTGATGATAGGGTATTAAGGCCCCCGCTACGATTGTGTTTTTGTTGATTTTTCATGCGTATTAGTATTTGTAGGGTTAATAAATTACCCAAAGTCATGCAGCCTAGCTAATCTGATTGTAGGGTTTCTGCTCATAACTGCAATATTAGAAGAAATGAACACAAGAAGGTAAAGTAGCTTATTATATTTTTGGAAATTTTTGCTTGAGCTTTCGCTTTCAATTGAATAAAGAATATTGACCAATTCTACTCCATCTTGGTTAATGTACCATTGATCTGTTCTTCCTAAAATAGAAAATATGGATGAAAAATATGTGGGAATAAAAGATGTAATTATATTTTGGGATGATGTTTGATTTAATATTACTAACAATTATTGAATATGAAAGAGGTTTGAGATGAAATTGTGGCAACTAAACTAAGAATTATTTAACTAAATAAGTAATCTGGGGTAAATGACTACATTCAAAGTATACTATGAAGGAATTTAATTTCATAAATATATTCATGAATATATTATGAAGAAATTTAATGTGATAGTGTTTTTTGCCTGAAATGAAATAAATCTCTATGCAATGCAATCTGGTGACCAAATATGTCATTATGAAAGTCATTTGAACTTTTAAAGGTTTGCAGCAATGAAAAAGGACAATGAAGGTTGGATATACAACAGTGTCACATCTCATTCTGAGCTTAAAAATTTGACTTTATCTTGAATAATTATTTCACAATTTACTGTTAGGTTTTGTGACTATTTCATGAGTTCAATTTTATGATGTGTTTTAATCTTGTATGGGGGTTTGCACGCTAATGTGAAATTCTTAACATTCAAAGACCCATTGGAAACAATGTTGATGGTGTACGTACATATTTTTACAAAAATCCATTATTCAGTACTTCTATAGGCAAAATGCCTCCTATTAATACAGAAAAATCAAACGTTACCACATGTGCAAGATTTTTTCCCACTTACTTGGCAACAGCCATTCCCGTTAATCCAAGCAAAATTCCTTTCTGGTTCACATAGAGTCAAAGAAAACTTCACATTTGTTTCTGAAGAAATATAGTGGTTCTCTCACACAAAGTCAGAAGTTAGACTGCTTGTGTTTGTCATTTTTGTTTTGTTTATACTGAAAGAGACAACAAGGAATTTTGTTTTTAGGCATTAACTGAAACAAAGAAAATAATTACCTTTTCCTGGTGTCTTGAACACATTATTTTCTCAAAGTTCATGTTATTTGTAATCCCTCAATTACAATGAAATCCGTTTAAAAAAAATGTGTTTTACGATTTGCAACACTCTAAAGAAGAGAATAATAAGACTGGGACATTGTCATAGCGTATTCTTGGCAATTCCTGTTATGTTAAAAAAAATTTAGCTCCTTGAGGATGTAACCCAGGGGCACAGTGGCTGCCTCCTAATCATAAGGACATGAGTTTGATTCTCCATACCAAAAAAACCCAAAAAACAAAACAAAACAAAAAAATCCCAAACAAACAAACAAAAAACACGGAGCTTCCATACTCATGAATTTTAGCACAAATTTCTAGAGAAGTAGCACTGTTTTTAAAGATTATACATACACTTTTACACAGAAAATAATACACATCAAGTTATTTCTTTAGATTTTATCAACATATAATTTACTTATTTAGAAAGACACATAAAAATTTATAAAACATTTTTAAGCACAGTACTCTTACTGCATTTATGCAATTCGTGCTAGTGGAATGGTCCCATACTATGCCATAAATACCAGAAGTAGGCATATGAAATGAGACATTTCATTTGCTTGATCCTTGTCCTTTAAGAAAAAAAGACTATGATTGCATTTGTTAAAGTATTGAGAAGCTCAGTATTTCCTGAAATGATGTCTCCTATTTTCTTAGGGAAAATGACCACAGCATGATTTTATTTTGCAGAATGAACAAAGGAACATATAATACTGATTCAATTGATCACTATAAATTTTGAATAAACATTCTTCCAGCATTCAATTGATATTTCTTCCTTGAATCTTTTAGGAATTGTTGATACAAATAAAAATATATGACGAGCCTTTTCACCAAAGAATGTTCTCCAAAACTAGGGTTAAAAACAGAGATAGTATTATAAAAAGCTAATTGTGAAGTAGAATGATGAATCCTATGGTAATTTGGTCATATGGTACGATGAGATACTATTAGATAGATTGCATTCAATGAGATTTTTAAATGACAATTTTCTCAATACATAAATGCATTTTTATGTAATGAATGTCACATCCAAATAAGATATCTTATTCATTTTTTCCAAGAGTATATTTTTGAAAAGTAGAGGCAAATTTATTTTTTGCTTTATTTATTCATTTATATTTTTTAGGCAAGATCTCACTATGTATGGCCCAGGGTGACCTCAAACTCATGGCAGTTCTCCTGCATCAGCTGCCTGAGTGCTGGAATTATAGTCATGTGCAGCCACACCCAGCAGTAAAGGCAAATTTAAAAAGAGAAGGTAACTGCGGTCAAGTAGACCTCTTAGATCATAATAGGGAAGACAAAGGCTTATGTGTGATACACTTAATGTGTATGGAAATCTTCAAACTATAACTCACATTTGCCTGTTTGTAAATTAAAAAGTAACTGAAATAGATTCTGAACCCCTTCTGAATTCTATTGTGTGAATGATATTTTGGATGCATATTTTCTGAACATCTGGACACTTTCTCTTTATTTTTCTCTTTGTAGGATCTGTATTATATACAGTGTATATGGAATCAATTCAGGTTGTACCACTTTGTTCTTATCCATTCATGCTTGAAGAAATTTATTTCAAGTAACTTTTGTTTTAATGGATACAGTTTTAAAAATCTGGACATACATGTGCAAATGTATAATTTTAATACATTTCAGTTTTATCACCTTAGGAACATAAAATGTACACACTTTGTTTCTGTCTTTATTTTCATCTTTTCTAATGTCTCTCTTAATACAGATTCTTTGTTCACTAAAAATAATTGCATAATATTTTTCAATATTTAGTCGTTTGAACAAAGCCAAAATTAAGGAAAATTACCTGATTATAAGAAATACACAATATTCAGTTACCTTGAAAGAAGCTATGTTCATGTTGTAATATGAAACAAATTTAATCTTAAAACAGATTTATGTTTTGACCTAAGTCAGAGAAAAGGAGTAGATTTGCACTCCACTACACACTGCCTGATAAATAAGACAAAATATTCAAGTCACTAGATATCAGATAATGAAGAAAAAGGATTTTTCTTCATTATCTGATATCTTTCTGACAAGAATTAGAAAAATGTCAGGGATATAACTCAGTGGCACAAGTGCCTGCCTGGCAAGCTCCTGTCCTGAGTTTGATTTCTGGTACAAAAAAAGAAAGAAAGAAAAAAAAAGAAAGGAAAAGAAAGGAAAGGAGAGGGGAGGGGAGGGGAGGGGAGGGGAGGGGAAGGAAGGAAAGGAAAAGAAAGAAAAGAAAAGAGAAAGAGAAAGAATTAGGAAACAAGTCATGTGAACTCAATAATTGTTAAAGGCCTTCCAAATTTCTTGGCTGAGACAGCAGACCTGGGCATTTAAATGGCAACATATGAAATCTATGAGCTCAGCAGAGATAGCTGAGATTAAGAGACAACTACAGTGAATTAGAAAATGGTTTTCATAATCCCTGCCTATGCAGGGCCTTTGAATGTGAACATCCTTGAAAATATTCTTTGCATAAATAAGTGAAGTATAAATGGACGTGAGTTTTTATTATAGTAGAGTTAGTCCTAAATCCAGTGACAATTTCCTTACAAGATTCAGGAAAGGACACAGAGAAACTTGATAAATGAAAAGTATAATATCTGAAATGAATATACAAAACATGAGATTAAAGATCAGTGAGTTGAAAGCCATTGTAAAAATAACTACCCAACTAAAGTGAAAGTAAAATTCAGTAAGTTTAAAAAAGCACAATGAGAAGAATTATAATTTCAAGTTATCTAATACATACATTATTGTAGTCACTGAAGTAGAGGTGATGAAAGAGGATGGATGAAAAAAGAAATGTTAAATGACAAAATGAATCACCAGTAACTGCGAAGAAAGAGCAAGAGGAGAAAGAAGAAATAAATAAGATGTAAAAGGGAACTTTGAAAAGAGCTCAACAAACATCAACTAATTGCAATTCATGAACATTATTCAAATCTTAATTCTAGCAATAATGGAATATTTGCAGATTTTAAGAAATTTTAGTAATAATGCTTTCATGGTTTTGCTCAAAAAGAATTTATAATATGTACTGTTATAATACATACTGAAATAATTTCAGATGGTTGAAATGATGTCTGATATTTCTTTCAAAATAACAAACAAAATGGAAGTAGGTTGAACTATAGAAAGGACAAGGTTGGCCAAGAATAGATAATATTGTCAGCTACTGAAGAATTTAGAAGAGCTTGCTATTTTGCTTTGTATTATAACTACATTAAATTCTTTGAGATAAAACGTTGACAGACAAAGTCACTGAGCCATTGGACTTTTCATGGAACAGTGGTACAGAGGAATTGGAAAGCCAAATATGTGGGGTTCAAATATACTTAATTTTAATATTGTAAACCTAAAGTAATTTTCATGAGAGCTTCAAAGTGACTGTGGACTAAATGGTTTTAATAATTATATTATTTCTGAAATACAAAAATTTCCAAATATATTAGTTTTTTCCCAATATGTATTAGTTATTATTTAAACATGAAGCTAATCATGAAGGTTAAAGAAGAACCCCCAAAAAAGAAAACTATCTGAAAACTTGTAATATGTGACTATAACAGTGAGAAAATCTGAACTGCAATAGTTCCAGTAAAAAGAAAATAAATTAGAGGGCTGAGAATATTTCAGCAATGGATCACTTGCTTGGTTAATCTCTAGCACAGCAAAAAATAAATGAATTTGAAATCCAAATGAATAAGACTTAGCAATAAAGTAGGACTCAGGAGAAGTAGAAAAAGTCAAATATTATCCCAGGAATGTAGGAAAGAAAGATATGTCATTAGAGACAAAATGTACAAATCATTGGATTGGAGTTGATTGAAAATTCACTTAAGTACATTCTTATAATTATAACAAAATAAATTATTATATTTATAAAGACTGAGCTAATGTAATTCTTAAAACTAATTAGTTAAATGTCTGATCTTTCTGGATACTGGATACATACAAAGCTTGGATACTAATATACATATATTTAATTTCCTTTTGTAATTAAGTTGTCATATATACTTCTGCAAACTCTATTAACAATGATAATATTATTGAAAACATTTTATCCTTAATTACAAAAACATTAGAGAACTTATACTATTCCATTTTCACATATCAATGGAGATTTGAGATTTATACCTTTCATAAATAATTCTTAATAAATGAAAGGATTTGATGTGAGTATATATTATTCCTCCCTCTAGTAGCTATTTTTAACAGTTTAATTACCATAATGGCAAATTTTTTATTGGTCAGAAATGATGTAAATAAGACCAGTTGCCTACAATCATAAAATCACACTTAATTTGGTGAAAAGTCAAAGATGGATGTTCAGTTTCCAGCATTATTCACTAAATCTGCTGAAGAAAGGTTTGGATTCTTTATCTTCCCTTAAAACCACAAGAAAGGGAAGAGATGAAACAGAGAGAATTAAAACAAGCCTCCTGCTTTTGGATGCTTACTGAATCACTAGCATTTCTGTCAGTGTTTTCTTTGACTGTTAAACAGATTGATGGGAAGTCAGAGCTTCTTTATTTATGAATAAATCAGTGTCCTTTTCTGTTCCTTTCCCCCATGTAGCTTCATGTGAAAAGCAGATACAGGACTCCAGCACACCTGCTCCAAATGTGGGCATGCCTGTACTTCCCAAGTCTTCGAGGAAAGGAAAGGTTATTCAAAGTGCTGTGACTTTACCTGGTAAAAAGTAAAAGTATTTACTCAACAACTGTTTCACTTCAACTTTCGATAAGCTTCAGCTTTGCAGTAACATCAGCACCCTTTTCCTGGAAATGAAACCTTGATTCAAAACCCTGACAGGACGGACAGGGTCAAAGGACAAACAACCAGGCTCCCAAGATGAATACAGTAAGACAATAAAAATAAATGAGCAGCAAAGCAGTTACAACAGATTTAATGATTTGTAGTCACAGCTGGTGTGATGAGGATCAAGAAGTCAGAAGGGTTGATGCCCCAATATTGGATAGACTCTTCCCTTATTCTTGATTATGCAAGTGATGTAGGCAAAGGACATTTCTGATTTTCATCCCCAAGAACTAATGATCTGCTGCCCTGCGAGGTCAGCATTCACATTCACCAGCACTGAGATTGTGAATCTTTTCGCACTGCCACATCTGTCTTGCTATTCTCTAGCATGGAAATTGCTAAATCAAGACAAAGAGAGTCACATAATGTAGCCAAAGGGGGGAGAAAAGATACACTTCCGCAGGCACTGTAGTTATTTGGCAATACTGGCACTTTCTGCTCAACTCCAGTACCAAAGTTTAAACTCAGGAACTCCACACCAAGTTATGTACTCAATCTTTTATTTTAATTTTTGAGGTAGGTGCTTAAGTCACTAAGTTGCCCAGGCTGATATTGAACTCAACTTCCTCCTACCACAGCTTCCCAGAGTGGTTTTACATATATATATATATATATATATATATATATATATATATATAGTCATATAAGAAAGATTAAATAGCCAGGTGAGGTAGCACACAGCTGTAACCCCAGCATTTGAGGGAGCTGAGATAGGGGGACTGCCAGGAATTGGAGGACAAGCTGGGCTACATAGTGAGTTCGTGGCCAACCTGAACTCCACCGCGAGACCCTGTCTCACATAGAGAGAGAGAGAGAGAGGAAGAGAGGGAGAAATATGTTACTAAATTCTACCACAACTCACAATGTATGAATGCAAACTTCAAGAAAAAAGTCCCTAGGAACATAAAGTTTTATTTAGTGTTGCTCATTTAATTGTTGTAACTGAAAAGTACAGTATTTAAAGGAAATTGCACAAATTTTAAATCATCAAGTAATCACAAAATCAACATATTTATGTAATCATTATCCAGTTAAAGAACCAAAATACCACTAGTTCAAGCAATTTATGTCGTGTTCTCTCCAACTCACTGCCTTCTCATCACCTCCTGATCTACCCAAGCACCTGATGTCTGGTATTGGGTATTAGCTTTGCCAGGTTCTCAAAGTTATGTAGATGGAATAAAAAATTATGGGTCACTATGGTTTACTCTGTGTGAGACAGATGTTCATATAAACTGGCAAATACACAGGAGTTAGCACCTCCTGGAGAAAATATACTTGTTGGTGGTGAACCTCTATGGTTCTTAGAAGGAAAAGAATGCAAGATTAACTCCA
Source organism: Dasyprocta punctata (assembly GCA_004363535.1). Taxonomy (NCBI): domain Eukaryota; kingdom Metazoa; phylum Chordata; class Mammalia; order Rodentia; family Dasyproctidae; genus Dasyprocta; species Dasyprocta punctata. The sequence continues at coordinate 45,076 of RJWM01007027.1, read as the reverse complement.
AGAAAAAGCTGGTTAAGAGGTCTGTGAGTCCATTCCAAAACATGTTTGTTTGTTTGTTACCAGAATTGCATCCTTAAAAGAAAAATATGGAAATTTCATGTATATCCCTTCTTTGTAATTTTTTCTAACTTCATTTTCTAGTAAATGAAATTATTTTATAGTTCACTTATTAAATATTCTTAAGAGAATATTTGCAAAAACCATTCACCCAATTTTCTCAGTTGTAATGGAAAATGTAAAAAGTCAAATAATAACAAATTTATCAAACTAGTTTTTGCCACTTCAGAATTTTTCAAACACTTTCAGAACTCTGCCACATAGAGCTATTTTAAAACATTAAAACAACCTCAAATGGAAATTTTATGAACCATAAATAAAATGTGCAATTGGTTGAGAAAAAATACAGGCAAGCAAAGATGATTATCACAATATCCCTAGTGAAAAATCTTGAAAACTAAATTTCAAGAAAGAACTTGTGAAATAATTTTAATAAAAGAAGCCAAAGAGTAGAATTTCTAGTTTTACATAAATTCTTTCTAATAAGTATGGCAAGTAGGAGAAAAGTAAGGAAACTCTGTATGACCCTAATTTGATTCAAATTTGCGCCCCGACCATCTTTTATGTCTGTGTATTAATTGAATTGTTGATGGGATATTTGATTAAGTGTTTGTATTGCCTACTTCATTACAAAGTATTTGTCATAGCACTGAATAAAAAGATTTTCACTTGCAAACCATCCAATGACATATTAAACATAAAATCACAAATGCCCCAGCAACACAGAAAATGGCACAATTCCAATAAAATACTTATTGATTTCAGAGGACAAATCAAGTTGTGATTTTTCCTGTTAGCAGCGTACCTACACAAGTGATGAATACTTCAAAATGTGAATAAAACTTTGTCAAATAAGCTAGAATATATATATATATATATATATATATATATATATATATTTTTTTTTTTTTTTTTTGTGCCAGGGATCGAACTCACAACCTTGCACCTGCCAGGCAAGTGCTTAGGCCACTGAACTAAATCCCCGGCCCTATTTTTTGAGGCAGGGTTTCACTCTGCAGTTTAGGCTGGCTTTGAACTCACTTTGTAGTCCAGGCTGGACTCAAACTCACAATGATCCTCCTGCTTCAGCCTCCTGAGTGCTGGGATTGAAGGTGTGCACCACCACACTCAGCTTAATAAATCTTGATATTGTGTAAAAATTGAATTGACTATATGAGCATCTCACAGTTTAGCTAATTTACTGTTTACTGATTTTTCTGACTTTAGATATGTGTTATCACTCCAAGTTGATTGATCCTGCCTTTTGTGTCAAATATCACTTATAAAGCGAACCAAAACCAGTTGTTTATTTCATTGTACAATTGACTTTTTAAATATTTTATCACAATCAATATTGAAAAAATTTGTTGTACATGTTTATTGGTATATATAAATAGAATTTTTGACAGTATTATAGAGTGAAAATGATCATTGCTGCTTGAATTTGCATTGTTTTGATTGTTCATAGTATTGAAATATGCCTATGTGCATCCAAGTGTTATATATTTACTTGAATGTCTTTCATAGTAATCTGTATTTGTTTAATGCATTATCTTTTCTATGTTAATTTTTGGGAAATAATAAATTGCAAAAAGGATATGTTTTCTGTAATCAATTTGATGCTTCTTTTCCAAGTCTTCAGTATCTATTTCTCTTGCTTCCATTCATATTAATTCTTAAGTGTTGATACTGTAGTATTTATTAATTTACATTTATTCATTCCTCTCTGTCTATCTATCTGTCTGTCTGTCTCTCTAAGATAGAGTCTCCCAATGGAGTTCATGTTGGCCATGAACTCACTATGTAGCCCAGGTTGTCTTCCAATTCCTGGCAGTCCTGTCTCAGTCCTCTCCAGTGCTGGGATTATAGCTGTGTGCTACCTGACCTAGTTCTTTCATCTTTTTATAGAATCCATAATTCATATCTACCATCAGGCTGTGAAGTTAGCTTTTTGTTCTCCACTAAAAGTACAAATTGGCAATCATACATTTGTGCCTTTCATTCATTTAGAAATGATTTTCATTTCTGTTGTCACAGGAATCATTTATGCCTATTTCTTTGTTTGTCATACAGATAAGTGCTTGTCTTTCCCTATTGCTTAAAAATTCTCCATTTGTCATGTTTCAAATTTTTTATGCCATACTTTAAGTTTTTTCATGTTCCTGGACTTTCACTTTTGTTTCTTTGTTCATTTATCTCACCTTATTCTACAGTGACCATGTGTTGAATGATAAGATATTAAGATATTTCTTCTTTGTTGTGACCAGTTGCAGCTCTAGACATCCCCTGGGGGAGGACAGCAAAAAGATGAGAAAATAAAGAAAGAGACTAAAGCTGAGGTCTGATGGAGCCCTCTCTCCTGATGCGAGGAAAGGAACTGCTCAACCACTGTAGTAGGTTTATTTATACTCACAAGAGGAAGATGTCAATTTTAATCCCACTGCCTAGCAACTTGTTTGCCTGGCTGGCCTGGGACCCCTTGCCTTCTCCCAGCTGAAACAGCTTGTTTAAGTGACTTGTTTGGGCTCTCTGTGTTTTTAGGGCTGGCCTTGCTTTAGACCCATACCTGTGATCAATCTCCAGCTTCAATGTCTCCTTACTCTTATTATCAGGAAGTCAGAACGATTTTTAAATATCCGCATATATGTTTATAAGAGGTGTAGAGTGAATTTTCTAAGTTAATTTTATAGTAACTTAATGATTGATTTTATACTGAGCTGAATAGGTACAGGAAATGTACAGTACCAATTCCTTGGTGTTTGTTGATAATTTTTGTATGAAATTATACCTAGGGAATTTTTGTAAAATTTCCAAAGTGTGCACTATGGGTTTAAATCGTTTGCCTTCTCCAAAATTCACATTGAAACGTAATGACCCCTGGAGTTTCTAGGAGTGTAGAAACTTAGTCTACCTGTACCATAAGAGGCCTCTGGGATACAATCACAATTAAATAAACTCATCACATTGTTGTCTTCATTACTGAAACCTTGTAACTCTATGAGAACAAGGAGAAAAATTAGAACAAAGTAAATGCCTTGTCTCCTGCCACAGAATGCCCTGCATGACACTGGGGCTCTGCCAGCAGCAAGGACATCACCAGATGCACCCTGTCCTACATGGCCCATGTTGAGAGCCAGTATAAAGATTTTATCTCTGCAACTGCCAGTCTGCAGCACTACTTTATTAGCAACAGAAAATGGACCAATAGAGTGTCAGTGAACAAAACATATTCTGTCATTTCTTAGTGTTGGAATCTACCCTGGTCTTGATTAAGGCACACTTCTTAATTATCTTGTTCATATATAACTTTATTTTTCCTATTAGCTTTATTGATCGCTGCAAGATGACAAAAATCTCCAATTATGTTTAACAACTTGTTAATTATCTTTGGTAATTTAGAAAAATGTTCCACTTTTTATTTGAATTTATTAAAACAAAGTACATGTTTTGGAATTTATATCTGGCTAATGGTTTGATTTTTTTTTACTGTTTAGCATGTACATAGTTTATCTCTTTTTAATCTTCTTTTTATTTGCCACTTTCCTATTATTTGATTTTAATTGTGACAATGTAAACTGAGAATGTCCACTTGATGATATTTTACTTTTTAATTTGCAAGTTTAGTCAGTTTTTACGCATTGTGATAATTATAAATCAATATTTATTTATACCATCTAACTTTTTGCATTTAAGTTACAACACATATTCAGGCTGTTGCTTATGTTTTTCTCTAGTGAAGTGAACACGTTTTATTGCTCCATTTTTTCCATGCTGTTTGTAATGATTATATTCTTTCAAAACTATGTCATTTACTTATAACCAGCAATGGTCATTTCCAAATAATGCTAAGGGTTTAGAATACCTTAACTTTTAGTATTCTCTACATTTTTTGTCTTATTTTTGTATTTTACATTCTTTTTATTGATCCCATAAGGTTAGTAATGACTACTGTTGTTCTGCCCACTCAATAAGTGTTAAATGTAATCATATACTTTTTCTTTCTTTCCCTCTCTCTCTCTCTCTGTCTCTCTCTCTCTCTCTCTCTCTCTCTCTCTCTCTCTCTCTCTCTCTGTCTATCTTCCCTAACTTCTCTGATCTCAAAGCATTTTTAACACTTTCAGGAAATTTTTTGTTGCTTACTTATGCAGCTTGTTGGCTGTTTGACAGCTTTTCTAATATTTGCTCACTTGCATCACAGTTTAACTGGCTATGAATTTTATATTAGTAGTTATCTTTCTTAACTCATCAAAATATTATCCAATTGCTTTAAAAATTTGTTTTCTTTAGAGGTGGTGATCTCATTTCTTTGTATACACTTCTGAATTATTTTATGTACTTATTTTTGCATTCAATTCTTTTGTCTGGTTCCTGGGCACTTTGTTATGCTTTTCCAACAGATCTAGCTGAAATGGTTTCAAAATATGTCCATGGACTTTTTTACACTCCTTCAGTGAAACTGGGATAGAATCACTATTTCAATTCTGCTATGTACTAAAAATGATAGGTCTGGTGTATGTGACTTCTGAGTTTGGAAGACAGATAGGATACAGCTTCTAGTTTCCATTTTCCGTATTTTCTGTTGTTGTCGTTGCTGTTGCTGCTGTTTCTGTTTAGTCTGTAGGCTAGTCTGAACTCAGAGGTATTTTACCCCTGAGCTACATTCTCTAGTACTTTATATATGTATATACACCCATGCATGTGTGTGTGTGTATGTGTGTGTGTGTGTGTGTGTGTGTGAGAGAGAGAGAGAGAGAGAGAGAGAGAGAGAGAGAGAGAGAGAAAGACATGATCTCATCAAATTGCTAGGGTGGCCTGGAATTTGGGATCTTCCTGCCTATCTCTGACTTGGTAGGATTATAGGAATACACCACCACAAAGTAGGCTCTCTTGTTTTTACTGGATCACCTGCTGTGGGGTCAAAGTCAGGCTTCCCTTCCTGAGGATATTCCTGGAAGTGGTGTTATACAGTAAAACTTGCCAGACACTCTATCATGCCCTCTTGGAAGTGGACCTACAGCCTCACATAAAAGTTCAGATGACTATTTTTTTTTTTGTTAACATCTTGGATGAAATCTTTTGAAAGAAGTTGAGTTGGAACAAACCCATGAATTCCTAATGTACAGAAACTGCATACAAATAAATGGTACTTCAAAAGCCACTAAATTTTGGGATAATTGGAGGTGATTTTTACGTAGTAGTAAACAACTTATGCACTAAGTATGCAATACACATGTACTTATCTTGCTGTGAATTCATTATAATCCTAGAACTAAGAATTTATCTTTGTCATTCAATCTAGGGATTTCTCATGAATTATCATTTCAAGTTTACCTCTCCTGCATTTTACCTGATTAATCTTTTTTATAACTCATAATAAGTAAATTTCAAATCATCATGACTTGATTATCCAAATATCTTAAAATGTTTTAATATAGTTTTCATCTCTTTATCTCCTTATGTTTCATTATATAGAATTTCTTCAGTATAATCTCCTAAGATACTCCTCTCTTCTTCACATTAATTATTTAAAAACATCAAAAAGTACTGATGTTTTCATATGAAGGAATTCTACTCAATTCCTTGTAAATTTCTAAAAATTTTGATAATTTTTTCAACTTTTTAATTGTTTTCTTTTGTGACAAAAAATTTAGACATGGTAGTTTTGTTTTCTGCAAGCTTTGGCTCCATCATTTGATGTTTTTCTCTGTTTCCTCTCCTGATTTTCATTCATTCCCATTCAAATTCAGCTCATTTGCAGCAAGACTTTACCAGTGTGCCCTTATGTCAGAAAGATGTAAATCCTCACCTGGTTTTATATCTGTGACAAGCAGTTCAGGTTTATCCTTGACCAGGAATCACTTAAAATTATTTTATTTTATTTTATTTTATTTTATTTTATTTTATTATTTTATTTTATTTTAGTACCGGGAATCAAAATCAGGACCTCACACATGCCAGGCAGCTCCTGTGTTGTTGAGCTACATCCCTGGCCCAAAATTATTTTAACAGTGAAAATTTTTCTTTTAATTTTCACAGTTAACATGGATAAATGCTAACTTCAATCCCAGGAGAAGCATGCTTATAAACAGTTAGGTGCTTTTATTTTATGCTAAGAACTCAGTATGAAAATATGAATGTGCTATGTTGGAAGGTACACGCAGGATATCAGTTTAATGCATGCCTAGTTCTTAAGTTCACCCAGTTCAATTAAGTATTACATTTTGTCTTGTCCTCTGTACAGGTATTAAATGGGAAATGTTTATTTAGATCTTATCATTTTTCTTTGTCCAAAAACTTTTGAGGTAATTCAAGCATATTGTTAATGCTCAGTTTAAAAAATCTTAATGCTCAGTTAAATAAATTTTTACTTTTATGGGATACTTTTCCTACCAGTTCAAGATATATAGTGAAGATTAAGCAAAAGAATAAGACCCAGTAAGCTAAAGTCAGGTGTGGTGGCGCATGACTTTAATCCCAGCACTCAAGAGGATCCTTGTGAGTTCTAGACTAGCCTGGGCTACAAAATGAGCTCAAGGCCAGCCTGAAATGCTTAGTTAGACCCTGTCTCAAAAAATAGGGCTGGGGCTCAGGCAATATTCTTAGTAAAAAGAATCATGTGTGATTTTGCTTGGATAATATTTCTGGAGATCAGAATTTTTTGTTAGTTTCGTAATTGTATATTTGTATTCAATATCCATCCATTTTTTCAAAAAGTGTGTGTTAAGCCCATATTCTTTGACCTGACCACATTTATATACTGAAACTCTACATGGGCTTTCTGCTTCAGAGAGTTTATATTCTGGTTAATTTTCAAGAACAAGTTTTTATATATTTTCTAACCTCAAATAATAATGTAGAAAAGTTCATTATAAAATGCAAATGCAATATGATATTTCTTGTCATCATTAATATTTTAAACAACTGTAGATGCAGTGCATGTCAAATTTATCCTTTATGTTCTATGCCTCCCTTGGAGTCAAAATTGTGATACGTGGAATTAATTATGTAAAATATAGGTTTACAAATAATATAAACTGACACTCTGTTAATGGGATTTTAAGTGAACACAACCTCAATGGAGAGCATTTTGGCAATGACTTCCAAAATGTAAAATGAATCTATCTATTGACCCAGGAATTTCATTTCCAGAGATTTAAATAAAAATATGTACTCATATAAATGAATATCAAAAAATTATATGGCGATTTCTTATAGTGTTATTGGTATTAGTAAAACATGAAGAAAAGACCTAAATACCTTTCACTAGCAAACTTGTTAAATATATAGGATATGACATACACAAATAATATGATGTTACCTACCACTTCAAAATATAGTATCTTGGAAAATTCTGCAATACAGACAGGTGGAAACACATTCTTGTTATGTTTTCCCCATCTTCTTATATATAGTTAGATACAGATATAGACAAATTCAGATACTGATATATTTTTAATCTGTTCTTCCTTAGATTTAGGCTATAAGGATTCCCATTATTATGGTCCCAGGAAAAGGTGACTATAAAGATCAAAGAAAACAATTAAAATGCTTTATCCTATTGTCTCTTCACAAGAACAATGAGAAAAATTAAATATGCAAATTCAGATTACACTCTGTTACTCTTCCACATTACTAACCTTTAATAGTGAAACAAAATCCATCATAATAGAGATTAAAGAAGGATAGAAAAGACCTCAGTCTCAGTTTCCAAGTAAAGTTTCAAACAAACCAAGCAAACAAACAAACAAACAAACAAACAGCATTTGGCCTGAAAATATAGCTAAGTGGTAGCAAATTTGCCTAGCATGCTGAGGTTCTGTACTCAGTTCATAGTAATACACAAAACAAAACAAAGCAAAAGCAAAGACAGGATTCTCATTTTCTCCATTCCAGTACCACTTGGGTTTAAAAGCTCAACTAGAGCAAACAGGTGGAGCAGAGTGAACGGTAGTTTGAGGATGTGTGTATGCATATACGTCTAAGTCAAAACTCTGAGTCCTAGCAGGACACAGGATGCATAGAATACTTTCAGCTGAGTTCCAAAGTAGCATAGAAGAGGAGAAGCAACTTAGACAGCACTAATGAGCATTTATCACACTAAAGCTGGGTGGTAATGTGAAAAATGCTTCCTGTGTCCTTGGCAGGTACACAGGGTAGAGATCAAAGAGGCTTAGCATACCACAATGACAGTACCCTTAGCAGTGCTTTAAGCGGATGATTCATCACACAGGACAAATCACACTGCACACAGGATGGCGAAAGCCATAGGATACTCCTATTCCCAAATCAGGCTGAAAAATGCCCACATCCTGAACTAAAATGTCCATTCAAGGGAAAGGGGAGGGCATGGGGGCAGGGTTCTAAATTTACCAATATTTTGTTTCTGCCAGAGTAGAATAATACAATAAAAGTAATATATTATTGGAAATTTTAAAATATAGTATTTTTTAAAATATAGTATTTTTGGAGTAAGCTTTTTAGAGAGAACATTTTTATACAAGAAAAGAAAAATAAAAATGACTATGTATTGTCTTCTCCCATATAAATATATCATACATTGAGACAAAATTTCCAGGAAGAATCAAAAAATGTTAATAACAGTTGACAGGGATTATTTTAAAAAGAAAATTGATGAAAGGCTTTTAAGGAATTTAGAATATGGTTCATTAGAGAACTGTATTAGATACATATTCAGTAGAAAGAGTCTCTCATCCAACTTGCTATGGCCAAAGTTCTAGCAATCAGCTGAATGGAAAAACAACTCATTTTTTCCTCTGAAATGTGACATTTCTCTTGATTTCTTCTCTGCAGGGAAGCTGCTATTGTTTCTATCTTCAGAGAATGTCCTGAATTTAGGTCAACAAATCCTGGCCTGATTGAGTAATGTTCAAACAGCTCTATAAATGAGAAACGTACTGCTTTTAATTTTTTCTCTAAAAGCATCCTCTGTAATTGGCAATTAACCTTAGACAGTCTCTAGTATTTACCTTCCCTTTCAAATACTCTGTCTTTTAAAAAATTGAGAGTTAACTGCATAAATGAATGGGGCATACTGAAACACTTTAAGGGATAAAGTGTTTCTTGGATGAGCAGTTAAGAAATGCAAGTTTAGGGATGGGGATATAGCTCACTTACCTAGCAAGCATGAGGTTGTATAGTAAAACAATGTGTCAAGAGACATTCCCACGAGTTTTTCTATATGCTTTTACTTTCCTCACTAAATGGTTAATAGAAAGTTATGAGACTTATAGACAAGAAATTGAAGTTCCTGATGTGGTATCTAGTAGTATCTATGTACAGTATTTCTATCCTTGTTTGCCATCTCATGGTACACCCCGATTTCCTCTTTCCTTTTTATTCTCCACATTTACACTGTGCTTAGGTCTATTCTTTGAACCCATGCACAATTCCTAAAAACTGTGTCACTCTTGGTTAATGTTTGATATCTTAAAAATAAAACTTACAAATCAAATCAACTTGTGATGAGCTTAGAGATCATAAAAAACTCTGAGAGGATCAAGATAAGGGTTTTCTTACTCATAGATGAGGAGTTGTGTGCTATTTTCTACAATAAAACAGAATCTTACAACCCAGCAGAGTTCCAAATGTAGGTCCTAATTCAGTTTTACATCTTTTCATAGTGTTAAACAATACCTCACTTGTGAAATGTAAAGCTAGATAGCACAGTGGTTCCCACTTTCTCCTGAATCACAGGCAACAATGTGTCCAATATGAGAAAGAAATGTAAGAGTTTCCATTAGATTGGGTTGGGATAGTGCATCTTTAAATGCAGCCTGAGTGGAACTCTGGAAGTATTCTATATTATTGAGCTTTTCTGGCCCTACACAAAATATCTGACAAGTGCAAATTAGAGAAGAAGAGGTTTATTTTGGCTCATGTTTTCAGGGACGGGATGTCAGTCCATGATTGGCTGCCTCCAAGGCAGAAATTACATTGCAGAAAGGCATGGCAGAGGAAATTGGTTTGCCATATGACAGATAGGAAGCAGACAGAGAAAGGAGGAGACAGAAGAGTAGAGACTCTTCCTAGTCATACCCCCAGTGACTCACGTCTTCTGAGCAGGCCCCACCTCTGAACATGAGATTTTGGGGGACACTTCAGAACTAAACCACAGCACATTTCAAGAACAGTGGGTCCTGCATCAATGGACTTTATGATTCCAGAGTACCTTTGGGAATGGGAATGGTGGGCAGGATCACATTCACGAAGTGAACTTCAGTTTCTTTAGCCCTTTGGATAGTTCAGTTTCCATCAAGAATGTATTGTATAGAGCACCTTCTCCCCACCCCAGAGACCTCTACAGCTGGCGAACCTTTGCTGGCAGCACCTCCTCACTACCCTGCAGACCTCTATTGCCCAGGAACCATCAGCTATCCATCCACCACCTGCAGAATCTTGGTGGGCTGGTGGAAGCATCAGCAGCCCCTCACCCACATGAGGGACCTCAGAGGGCCTGTGACTGTGTGGTGAGTTTCTCCCTCAAATAGAGGACCTCAGTGGGTCAGCAGGAGCAGCAACGAGCCCTCCCCTTCAGCTGCGGGACTTTGGAAGCCGAGCAAGAGTGTGTGTGAGTCCTTCTTCCATACAGAGAACACCGGGTGGGTTGGGAAGAGTGCTGACAAGGCCTCTCCCAACCTGGAAGAACTTGAAAGGGCCTAGGAGACCCCCAGTAACACAGAAGGGTCCTAGCTGAGGTGTACAATATAGCCAGGTAAATCTGGCAGCATGGAACATTCTAAAGCCACAGTAACAATAGAATCTAAGGGTTGGCTTACATCAATATATCTAGGCCTAGGGAGAATATAAGACTCACCCAACAGGACCTGCAGAAGGGATCAAGGTGACTAGCCCCTCCACTTCAGTGTGAGACTCAGCAATTGGACAAACATCACCCATACAGTAGGACCCTAAGACATGCACGATAGTCACTAGACACTAGTGGGATTGAAAGACCAAAATATTAACCCAAGAGGTGAAAATGACAAGACAAAAAAGCAAAATGCAATCTCAGATCTACAGTCTATCAGGAACAAATACAAGAGATATTGCTGAAATTTCTGAAAAGATAACAAGTGAAATAAAGAAACAAATCCATGAAGCTAGAGAGGAAATCAGATTAGAAATAATTTCTCAGGAAAAGAAAGAAATGACAACCTTAGTAAAGGAATTACTCAGCCTAACTAGAGAAGACATAGATGAAAAAGTACAGGATCATGGGAAAATGATGGAAACCTTGAATGAGCAACTTAAGAAAAAAATACAATGCATGAAACAAATTCAAAGAGATATCCAGGAATTAAACAACTCCATTGAAAGCTGGCAAAACCATTTAAATGAAGCTGAGGATAGACTTTCAGACCTCAAAGACAGGAGCATGGCTAGCAATCATGAAAGGAAAGAACTTATAAAGGGAGCATAAAGTAACAATTCACCAGCTTCAAGATGATGCAAAGAGAACCAATAAAAGACTGATAGACATCAATGAAAATGCAGGGGTCAAGCAACTGACTTAAAAAGAAAAAAAAAAAACTATTCACAGAAGCAATAGGAAAAAAATTTCCCAAACATGGGAAAAGTATCAGATATGCAGATAAGTGAGGCCTATAGAACACCAAACAGTCATAACAAAAATAAATCTACACTCAGACATATAATAATTAAGATGCCAGACATGCAGCATAAAAATGGAATACTAAAATCTGTTAAAAGACACAACTCACCTATCAATGATAACCCATTAGAATCACAGCAGGCTTTTCCACATAAACCCTTAAGTTAAGATGAGTTTGGAGTGATGTATTTCAAGCCCAGAAAGAAAACAACTTTCAAACCAGATTAATGTGCCCTGCAAAACTTTCTTTCAAAATTGGTGGAGAAATAAGATACTTCCATGACAAAGAGCAACTGAAGAATTCATGTCTACGAAGCCAACCCTAGAAAGAATAGAGGAAGATATACTAGAGAGAGACAAAAATGACTGCAATTACCAGGACAACAACAGAAAGAAACCACCAGACAGGGCGAACAATTAAATGAGCGGGAAAAGCAGGAAATGAACAACAGGAAAATAACATGACAAAGTTAAGCCAGTACATATCAGTTACATCCATCAATGCAAATGGACTCAATTCACTGATTAAAAGAAACAGGCTGACAGTATGGGTCAATAAACAGGATCCAACAATATGCTGCATACAAGAAACACATCTGACTCAATAGGAAACTTGTAGACTGAGAGTCAAAGGATAGAAAACAATATTCAATGTGATAGGAACCCAGAAATAAAAAAGCAGGTGTAGTTATTCTGTTAGTGGACAGCTGAAACTTCATACCAAAAATGACCAAAAGAGATAAAGAAGGTCATTACATACTTATTAGGGGAAAAATTCAAAAGGAAGAGCTAACAATCACAAATATATATGCACCAAATACAGACACACCCAACTATATAAGACAAATACTAGTAGACATGAAAAAATAAACATGTAATAACACAATTGTAACAGGGAACCTTAATAACTCATTATCACAAAGAGATAGATCAACTAGACAGAAACTTGACAAAGAAATAATAGAGCTGAATCAAACCTGTGAACAACTGGACTTACTAGATGTATGCAGTGTGTTCCACTCAGCAACATCAGAATGCACATTTTTCTCTGCTGCACATGAAATGTTTTCTAAAATAGACCATATATTAGCCCAAAGAACATGCTTAAGTAAATTCAAAGGGACTGAAATTATTCCATGCATCTTATGTGATCATTGTGCACTGAAATTGGTAATTAATGGTAAAAGAAACTGGAAAATCTACATAAACACATGGAAATTAAATAGCAACCTCTTTAACAATCAATGGGATACAGATGAAATTAAAGAAGAAATTGAACGATACGTAAAATTCAATGAAAATGCAGATACAACATACCAAAACTTGTGGGATGCAATGAAAGAGGCCCTAAGAGGGAAATATATAGCAATAAATTGTCACATCAAGTAAACAGAATGAGCACAAATAAATAGCCAAATACTGCACTTCAAACTGCTAGAAAAAGAAGAGTCAGTCAAACCCAAAGTTCATAGAAGAAAGGAAACTATAAAGATCAGAGCAGAAATTAATGCAATTGAGACTAAGAAAACAATACAAAGAATTAATGAATCAAAGAGCTGGTTCTTTGAGAGAATAAGCTAAATTGATAAACCTCTATTTAACCTTACCAAGAAAAAGAAAGGAAAACCTCCAATTCATGCAATAAGAAATGAAATGGGAGAAATTATTATAGATCCCAAGGAAACTCAGAAGATCATGAATATCTACATTGAAAATCTTTACTCAGATAGACTGGAAAACACAGAGGAAATGGACAAGTTCCTAGAAACACATGAATTACCAAAGCTGAGTGAAGAAGATATAACAATTTTGAATAACACAACAACAGCTACTGAAATTGAAAACATGATTAGAAACTTATCAACAAAGAAAAGCCCAGGTTCTGATGGATTCACAGTTGAATTCTACAAAAAATTTAGGCAAGATTTAATGCCAATGCTCCTCCAACTCTTCAATGAAATTGAAAAGGAAGCAATCTTGCCTAACTCATTCTTCGAGGCAAGTATTACTCTGATTCCAAAACCAGAGAAAGAACCAACCAAAAAGGAGAACTATAGGCCAATCTCCCTAATGAATATCAACGCAAAGATTCTCAATAAAACACTGGCAAATGGAATGCAGCAAATCATCAAGGTTATGCATCACGACCAAGTGGGCTTTATCCCAGGAATGCAGATATGGTTTAACATATGCAAATCAATAAATGTAATCACCACATCACCAATCCCAATACTGGACAACAAACCAACCACAAATGCCAAAGTCAGCCTCATCAGAAGTGTATGAGGACTTGGGGGGACATAGTATCACCCAATACACCCACTATCACCACTCCTATTGAATATAGTTCTAGAAACATTAGCCGGAGCAATCAGACAACAGAGACAAAAACGGAATAAGGATAGGAAAGGGAGAAGCTAAATTATCACTATTTGCAGATGACATGATACTCTACATAGAAAATTCTAAAAGCTCCATCTAAAGGCTACTAGAATTAATAAACAAATTCAGCAGTGTAGCAAAATAAAAAGTCAACAGTCAAAAATCAATAGCAAGCCAGGTGTGGTGCGCATGCCTTTAATCCCAGCACTTAGGAGGCTGAGGTAGGCAGAGCATTGTGAGTTTGAGACCGACTTGGGCTACAACACGAGCACAAGGCCGGTCTGAGCTACATAGTGCGACCCTGCCTCAAAAAACTAGGGCTGGGAGTTTGGCTCAGTGGCTTAAGCACCTGTCTGGCAGGCGTGAGGCTGTGAGTTCGATCCCCAGTGACACACACACACACAAGAAATCAATAGCATTCCTGCACACAAACAACAAGCTAACTGAGAGAGAAATTATGGAAATAATAACTTTCACAATAGCATACAAAAAAACTGAAAGATTTAGGAATCAACCTAACAAAGAATGTAAAAGACCTGTATACTGAAAACTATAGTACTCTTAAGAAGGAGATTGAAGAGGATATTAGAAAATGGGAACATATCCCTTGTTGTTGGTTAGCAAGAAACAACATTGTGAAAATGGCCATACTCCCAAAACTGTTATACAGATTTAATGCAATCCCAATCAAAATACCATTAACATACCTAACAGATCTGGAGAACACATTCCTAAAACTCATTTGGAAACAGAAGGAGCCTAAAATAGCAAATTCAATTCTGGGCAATAGACACAAGGCAGGAGGCATCTCAATCCCTGACTTGAAATTATACTACAAAGCTACTGTGATAAAATCAGTATGGCACTGTCAAAAAAGTAGACCAGAGGATCAATGGAACAGATTAGAAGATGAAAATACAACTACAAAGACACTCAGCTACATTACATTTGACAAAGGGGCTAAACATGCTCACTGGAAAAAAGATAGCTTCTTTAACAAATGGTGCTGGAAGGATTGGCTTTCCTCATGCTGAAGACTGAAACTAGACTCGTGTCTATCATCATACACTAAACTAAAGTCAAAATGGATAAAATATCTGAATACTAAAATGGAAACACTGAATCTACTGGAAGACAAGGTAGGTAAAAATCTTGAAGACATAGGGGTAGGCAAAGAGTTCATGAACAAAATACAAACTGCATGGAAAGTATTTCAAAGAATCAAAAATGGGCATCTTATTTTATTAAAAAGTTGTGTACTTCAAAAGAAATCACCAATAAAGTAAAAAGAAAACCCACAGAGTGGGAAAGCATTTTAGCCAACTGTCCCTCAGATAAAGGACTTATATCCAGTACATATAAAGAATTGAAAAACATTAGGCCTCCCAAATAGAAAGACCTGATCCAAAAATGGGCATCTTTTATGAACTTGCACTTCTCAGATGAAGAAATACAAATAGCAAATAAATACATGAAGAAATCCTCAACCTCACTGGTCACTCGAAAAATGCAAATTAAAATAACATTGAGATTCCATCTCACTCCAGAAAGAATGGCTGCCCTCAAGAAATCAACTCATAACAAATGTTGGTGGGGCTGTGGGGAAAAAGGAACCCTTCCCCACTGTTGGTGGGAATGTAGACTGGTGTGACCACTGTGGAAATCAGTGTGGAGATTCCTCAAAAAACTAGGATTGGAAGTCCCATTCAATCCAGCTATCCCCCTTCTGGGTATTTTCCCAGAAAAACTGAAAGTGTTTAATCACAGCAATATATGTCCACCCATGTTTTTAGCAACGCAATTTGTAATAGCTAAGTCTTGAAAAAAACCAAAATGCTCATCAGTCACAGAATGGAGGGAAAAAATGTAATATTTTTACACAATGGAATATTACTCAGCTATAAAAAAGGATGATCTTGAGGCTTTTATAAGTAAATGGAGGTAACTTGAGACTATACTCATAAGTGAAATAAATCTGATTCACATTGGCAAATATCATATTGTCTCCCTAGTGTAAAAAATAAATAATAATAATAATAATAAAAGGTTGAAAGTGTAATAAGATCCAAAATGTACAACAGATATTGTAATAATGAAAGAGAAAGAAAGTACTCAAAATTAAAGAACAGCTGTGATAGGGAAAAGCAGAAATGGCATAAACAAAAAGATTATATGTATGTAGGTATGCACATATAATTGTATGTATGTATAAGTGTGCAAGATAGATAACTATACTACTAATTCTCTGTTAGTTCATCCGAAAGAATAGTTTGTGTTTGTCTGATCATTTTTATGCCTAAATATTATAATTTGAACAACTACTTCTAAGATGACAATATGTGATATATTAACTAGTATTAATTTCTTACAATTTTTTATTTTGAAATTTTGTATTATTTCTCTTTTTTCTGTTTTGATTTTTAAAAGAAATTATTGTATATATGTATCTAAGGATTAATTTAAATTCATCCAGATCTTCTAGGTAATCAAATACTTTTAAGGTTTGCCACCTCTTTGCATCCATCAATGATTGGTTCCAGGATCATTTCAAATATTAGAATTTGTAGATTCCTAACTGCCTTGCATAAATGGTATAATATTTCCATATAATCTACACATACCCTCCCATATACTTTAAATTATCTGGAATCTTTAAGTTACCTATAACACTAATACAAAGTAAGTATTTATTAGGCTAAATTTTTTAGAGAATAATGACAAGAAAGAAAAGTTTTTACGTGTTCAGTACAAATGCAATTTTTTTTTAGTACATTCCATCCATAGTCATATCAATTCATAAACCAGTTTTGGAGAGCTAGTGTATTTAATGCCAGAAACTTGATCTCCACAATATACTATATTATGAAAAATCACAGTAAAACCTATCCAAAATTATAAATAAAAACTGTAACCTCTTTTAAATAAATAACTTGTTCAGATCAATGAATTGTATTTCTCACCATATAAAGTTAATGTAACTCCCAACAGTATCAACTATCAAAATCATCAAGTTAGATTTTGTCTTTTGGGAAGAAATGTCTATGTATTAAATAACTAAAATATATTAAATAACTAAATATATGTTAAATAAATTTCATCACTAAAATTGCCAATGATTACTATGAGAGGAATAAGTTATTTTTAAAATGTGTCTTGAACTCATATTATATCTGTGGCAAGACCATCCATATGAGAAATAATAATGATGAGCAGAAATGAAGGTGATGCTTACTCTTACATTGCTTACACCACAGATGGACAGAGGAATTTTAAACAAGTAATATAATCAAATGATTTTAAAAATGAGGATATAATTTAAAACCCCATTTTCCCATCCATACATTGAAGGTAAAATTAAATGAGCTAATGGGTGAACTGTGAATCTGGTACATAGTTTGCAAACAGAAGTGCTAACCAGTTTATTCTTATCTCTGTCCAATCACATGTACTCAGTCAAAAAATGATATGAAGTCAATAAATGAGAATAAACTATTCATTTATAATAATTGCTTAGATATAGTATCTCTCTCAATAAATATAGAGATTCACTGTATTCTACTTTTCTCTTTATTCAGTCTGACATTGCCTTATTTAATTTGGGACATAATTATGCAAAATGTAGCACAAAGAAACTCATCATTTATTTATGCATAATGTAAAACTTAGCATAGCCATTCAAAAGACATGTCTACCTTGCCTCAACCATGTCACACATTGGGACACTTCGTTAAACCCATAAACCTCCCCTAATACATCACTTAACATTAATGCTGTTTTAAACAAACTATATTTTTAGAGCAATTTTATCTTCATAGTAAAATTGAGCAGAAAGTATGAAGAGAGAGCTCCTATGTGCTGCTTGTTCACAGAAACAGACGTCCCACGCTTATTGTTAACATTTCATGCCAGTGTAGTTCATATTTTACAGTGGATAAATCTAACTGAGACATCGTTTTCTCCAGACTCCACCCTTCACTTCAATGCTGCACATTTGATGCATGTTTCCAAATGTATATCAACATTTACTAAGCGCTATAGAGCAATGCAGAACAATTTCCCTCTCCTCAGTATACTTTGTGTTCCACGTATTTGTTCCAAACACCAGCAACCAGTGATCTCTACTGTCTCCACTGTTTCAACTTTTCTAGAACATCATATATTTGGAATCTTAACATGTGTCGACTTTTCAGATTGGTATTTTTCATTTTGCTATACATATTTAAAGTTATTTTGAGTCTTTTCATAACTTAAGAGGTTATTTGATTTTATATGATAATCACTTTGTCCAGATGTAGAACTGTTTACCCTTTTAAATGTTGACAATTATTATTAAAGTGGCAATACATATCTTATTCAGAATTTTGTGTGGGGTGGGCATAAGTTTTCAATTTGTTTTAAGTAAATACCACTGAATAATTGCTCTATGTGTTTAGTTTTACATTTCCACCAACAATGAATGAGGGCTCCATTTGCTTCACATCTTTGCAAGTTTTGGTGGTGTTAATATTTTGAATTTTCACCCTGTAGTAGAGCCACAGTCATAAGTTTGCCATTCCCTAAGGACATATGATATGAATCATCTTTCTATGTGTTTAATCTGCTGTTTTTTTTTCCAGTGGACTATTTGTTCATATGTATTGCTCATTTTAAATTGGTTGGGGTTTTTATTGTATCATTGGGGGTTTTTGTATGAATTGTTGGGTTATTTTATTGTTTTTCATTGTTTTAGTATCACTAGAAAAAGTGTCATTTATCAGATAGTTCATGTACAAATATTTTCTTTCAGTCTGGGGCTCATCTTCTCATTTTTGACAGTGCATCTCTTGCATCAATGGCCTTTTGTTTTAATAAATTCCAGGTTAGCAATTATTGTTTTTTTTGTGGAGCATGACTTTGGTGTTGTGTTAATAAAAAGGAATCATCCTTGAACCCTGTTAGTGATTTCCTCCTATGAGACTTCCCAGTTTCATAATTCTCCCTTTTTAAATTTAGGTTCATGGTTAATTTTCTGTTAATTTTTTTGGACAGTGTAAGATCTTTGTGTACCTAATATTTTTGCATGTGAATGTGTACTGTCTCCAGAACTATTTACTGAAATGACTATGTTTTTTCATTGCATTGTTTTTGCTACTATCAATTAATTGCATTTTGACAAGGGTCAATGTATTCATTTTTGTGTATCTACTTTTTACTCTCCTTCACTGATTTGTCTATACTTCTGAAGGTACTGCACTAGGTTAATTATTGTGGCTCCAAAGTCTTCAAATCAGGTAATGTCAGTACTTCAACTTTGGTTTTCTCCTTCAGTGGTATGCTGGCTATAGTAGGCCTTTATCTCTGTATGTAAATTTTAGTATCAGTACATTAATATTCACAACCTAACTTGTGGGATTCAGGTTGGGATCCCATTAAATCAACATTAGTGTCTTTATTTAATAGTTTGTCAAACTACAGCTCTACTAGCTATTTCCTGATTTGTGAAAGTTTAAGCAGATTTCAGTCTCACATTAGAACAAAAATTTTCACAGACAACGTGATTGTATTATATTGCTTCCATGGATTAAAAAAAATCACAGTTTTTAAATTATGTAGCTCTTCAAAAATCCCATACTTTCAAATGAAACAACAATCAACCAGGCCAGGGAGTGAGTGTAGCTAGGTGGAGAAAACTTGCTTAGCATGTGTAAGGTTTGGGTTCGGTCCCTGTGTGTATGTGTGTGTGTGTGTGTGTGTGTGTGTGTGTGTGTGTGTGTGTGTGGACGTGTGGGTGTGAGAGAGAGAGAGAGGGAGCAATAGTACCAAATTTTTATAAACATCCTCCTTTTCTTGGACTTTAACCATAAACTACTATTTTTTGACAATTTACTGTTGTCATTGAGTAATTTGCCCAACAGTTATATGAGCAGTGGTAAATGGCAAAAAAGGGTGTCCATCTGTGTTCTTTCTCAACCCTTTTTATGTTTTTATGATATACCACATTGTTCTTGGTCAGATAGAGAAACTGAAGAGTATACTTTGTCATAGCAAAGTTGAACTCTCTCTCCTGTAAAAACCAATAATAGTTGTAAAATATTCAGGATGACCTTTCCAGGTTAAACCATGCAAGATTATTATTTTTAGCATACAACTTCTGAAATACTGAGAGCAGTGTGGATCAAGAAATAGAAAAATGTGCTCAATGATGTTTCATTTTTGTATTGCTCATTTGCTAAGTGTTACGAATTAAAAACTGGTGGTCAACTTAACACCAACTGAATTAAATCAGCATGGTGCTGAGTGTAGATGGCCCACCTGAAGAAAGTTGCCAGCATAAAACGAGATGTAGAGAGCAAAATTGTAGCCTTGTGGGTTCTCAAATTGCTGTTTTTTGAAGCCATTGGTTCTCCTGGAGAAGATAATCATGGCTAGCTTCCTTAATATGAACCCAGCCATTATCACTAGAGGAGCTGGGGACCTTGTTGCTGAGAGTGGCTGTTTTTCACTTTGGGATCTTTGATCCTTTGAGCTTTGCTTCCTGCCTTCAGAGAGGAAGATGTGTGCTGTTTAATCTCCAGGAGAAATTTGTCACGTTGACTTCCTGATATGAACTCAACTGTTCTCATTATCGGAGGAGCTCAGGACCTCATTGTCACTGAGGATGACTGTGGTCCTTTTTGGGGAGCTCTGGTCCTTATTTTGAGTGTCACTTCTTGGTTCCACTGCAGAACCCTCAACCTACTGGCACAGACATTTCATCCCACTGGCATAGACTTTCTAGTTTCCACCACTGACCTTTGGGCTTTCCCAGCACAGATCCATGAAATAGACTTACATGCATCATTTTCATGAGCTTTAGGTCTTCAGCAGGACTCACGCAGGAAACTGCTGTGGGATCCAGGCCCTCAGCTGGATATTCCAAGTCTTTAGTGTTTTGAACAGATTTCCTACACTTTCTTGTATTTAACTCTGGGTGACCATCATAGAATAATATGATAAATTCTGTGTCCTGTATGTAATTGCTCTCCTTGCAACCCCTGACTACAACACTAAATTATTTTTTCATTAAGATCTATAAAGGTTTTTGGTGAATTTTGATCCTGTGTGGCTTTTGTTATCCTTAAAATCAAAGATGTCTTTACTTAGAGTGGTAAGAATTCCCTCAACTAATCTCTGGCAAATATTTACTAAGTTATGTCGGTGCTCCTTATTAAGCAGTGGCCTCGGCTGTGTTCAGAGGTATAAAAATAATGTAATATCATGATTAAACCTTCCACAGACACAAACGATTTATAATTATGAAAAGCTATAATTATAGAGAGCTCACTGCAAATTGGAAAACTCGTGGAGGAAGACTCTGAGATTTACTTGAGAAGCAGCGGCTGCATTACTGCTCTTTGCTAATTGGACTTGTGGAAAGTTCAGAGCAATGATTAGGCATGCCAGGATTCATCTGCCAAGTAACAATTATGAAGCCCAGCAGGGAGCAGAAAGGCATGCACTCCCCAAAATAGCAAACAGACCCCACCCTGGGAGAGAATTACTCAGAGAACTTGGGAACTAATTTTTTTAAATGAAATTATGAGACTACAAATTACATTAAAGATGAAATAATGAGTTTAAAAAGATCTCATAGTTACAGTAAAAGAGTTAAATTCAGGGAGGGAGACAAAGTAGTTTTGTTATAGTCACTTATTCTCCTAGGACTTGTTCAAAACAAAATTGTAGTGAACAGTCCAGAGCAGATGTTTAATGATATGCAAAATAAGAAAAAAAAAACTCATTTGTGGGAGACTTGATAGTATTTCAGTTATCACATAATCAGAAAAATTGAATTAAATAAAATATTAATGAAAGAGAGAAAGAACACACCCATGCATACTGTTAACCTATTTGAAAGATTTTTTTGACTTATCTGGTATCAGATACACATTTTAAAAAATGTTAGACTAGTCATAATGTGGGGCAGGGCATTTGCTACTGATATTTACATTCTTGGAAAACTATAACCCAAGATAGAAAAGGAAGAGAATATTTTCTATGTTATTCATTACTATTTCCTCTTGAATTTTTCTGTCTCCTACCTATGGAGCTTATGACTCATCTGGCTGAAATGTTGCCTTTTTTTATTCACTACTGTATCATCAGTGGTTTGGAGAATCACTAGAACATTGTAGTAATTAAAATAAGTATCAAATCTAAAACCACATCTTCGAAATTAAAACATTTGTTTTGTCATCTTCAATAAAACTACAGAATCAAAATCATATGTTTGCCAAACTCTAAAGTTATATCTCTAGTGTCCCATCTTGTTGATAGTTTCCTGACAGGTAACGTCTTTGTATTAAATTAATTTTCTTTCTTTAAGCTATTAAGAACTCTCATTCTTTTTATTCTGAAGTTTCTTGCCATATTTTTCCACTTGTCTGACTTGGAATTTTATATGTGCTTTTGACATAACACATGCATGTTAGTCACCTCTCCATCACTGTGACTAATACATGAGAAAAGCACCTTCCAAAGAGGAAAGATCTCTTGGTTCATGGTTTCAGAGTTTTAAACCCAAAGGCCGGGTTCCCAATGTCCCCTCAACGAACACTGTCAGTGACTTGACTTTCCCATAAGCACATTTTCTCAATGTTTTCTCCATCTTGCAGGAGTACCACAGGCTTGCAGCCAAGCCTTTAATATGTAGAATTTGGGGTACATTTAAGAACTAAAGCATAAAATTTGTATCTCATTTTCCATGGAAATGTCCTCTACTTTGACTATTTTCTCACTTCCATTTCTTTGTCTTTTTGGAAAACTCTTGGTAGACACATTTCACAAGTAGTCTGTCTCTGAATTTCTTCCATTTTCCTTAACCTATCTTTGTCTTTTAAATGCATTTTTAGAATATTTTTATTTTTTCACTTTTTTATTAGTACATAAGTAGAAAATTCAGGCTATTATTCTACGTGCTGATTCTCACCCCTGCAGACATGGACCTCCTCAAAGAGTTTGTTCAGTTATTGAAAGGAGGGGCATCTTTCTTTTCTCTTGTAATAATTAGATGATTCTTAGTCTCCTGGCAAAATGTGTATGAGGACAAAGACAGTGTGAATCATACAACATATTACACATACATTTTCAGCTGCCTCTCTCACTTCAGCCCCCTCGGCTCTGCAACTCTTGTATGGGGACCTCTTAGGTTACTGCCAGCCAAGGCAGCTCAATATTTGCTTTAACCAGTTTCTACAAGTTTTGTAAGCTCCAGATTGTATTCTCATCTTGACCAATCCACAAAATGTACGGATATTCTATGTTACATGAATTATCCTAGATTTGAAGAAACACAAAGCCACAAGCAAACCAGACTTCCATAAATATTCTTTATGAAAGTGGTGTCTTCTGGAAATCTGCTGTATTCTCTTATCTGATTATGACTATCTCTTTTCTACCTGTCCTGATTTCTTATAGATACAGATACAGATATAGATATATAGAGATGTATAGATATGGTTGTATATGTGGATGCAGATATAGATATAGATATATTTCAAAGACAACTTTGGGAACTGAAAGGGCCTCAGTCTACTATCTTCTATTATGATTGACATCTAATATGTTTATTCTGAATTTCACTGTAATTCTAGAGGATATATACAAATGATTTCTGATTAATTCTAAATCTGGTGCAAATTTACTTACTACTAATAGTTTTGTTGAAAGAAATTATAGCCCAGTGTTAAGACTGTAGACTTCATAACTTAAAAGCTTTTGAAATAAATATTTTCTGTGGTTCAATTACGTATTAGCACAAGATCCTGTATCTTTGGTTTCAGAGATTTCCTTACTTTAAAACATGGATTCAATTTCTATCAGTGAACCCATATACATCCTGCTCAGTACCAAGGATAGAGCAGTAGCTCAATAACTATAGTGGATCTAAACAGACCAAGGTGCCTGTGAAAAGGGGTGGCAGCTGAAGGAATTCTAAAAGAGAAGTAATTTTACAAATGTGAACTGCAAGGACATTACCTTAATCTTGATTTTTTTGTTTTTGATACCAGGGATTGAACCCATGACCTCTCACTTGCCAGGCTTATTAGGATGATCTCTTAAAGCTAATAGATTAATAGCTTTGTAAATGTAATGTGGCTAAATGAAGAAAAATGTGGGACATATGTGTGTATGTGTGATCTGCAAAGGACATGGAGGTGAATAATTGAGATGTGACATCTAGCTATCAAGTTTTCCATGATTTTCTTTCTATGATTTTGTTTAAGTCAAATAGTTAATTCACAAGATATTGGTTGCTTCAAAAAATTGCAAATGAAGTTATTTCACATGTGCAGAACAAAAAAGCATAACAGAACTAAAAGATTTTTTTTCTTTTAAATCGACTTTCTTATCAGAATATGTAAATAAACTACAGAACTGAACTCTTGCTTCTCATTAAAATAGATCCTCTGGGTGAGGTAAGAATTTGTAATGATATATGGGAAACTGAAGGGAAACAATTTTTCATTATATTTTGCAGATATTTTATGGCACGTCTAATTGAAGTTCTTTTCTATTTGTTTTGAAATGTTGCTTTCAGTTCTGTTGAGATTTTGCCAATCTACAGAGAAATACATTCAGAGTCAGGCACTGCGCTTTGCATTTTGCATTATATGTTGACATTCTTTAATTATGTTTTGAAATGTAGATGTGTCATGACTGAATTTTATTTGAACACCACCTTAATGTTTAAATCCACAAGGCTTAAATATCTTATTGAGCAGAGTTGGAAAATACCTAACTGCTGTTGATTTACATCATCCTCTTCCAGAAGCCTTCAGTATCTCATTCTTAGAAATTTTCTTCTGTCATGAAGATTGGGTAACTCATCTTGGCTTTCTCATTTTGGCAATCAAAATATGTGATACACAATCTAGTTTTCTTGTCTCTACTTCTACTCTTTCTAAATTGCCATGGCAATGAGAATGCTGTTCCTGCTAGTCAGGGAAGATGACATCTAGCAATACTTTGCTATATTACTTCATAAATATGTGCCCTAGAGTCACTTGAACTGTTGGTCATACATTTGAGAAATTTCCAATATATGGATTTCATCATCTGTTTATTACATCTTTAATCAAAATGTCTAATCGAAATGTTTTCTGACTAAGGGCATGTTTGTATTTGTTCTCTGTCAATGTCTTTGTTTCTGGTTCTTTCTTTCTCTCTTACAACATTTGCAGAAAAATGAACAAAGTATGGCAAAACTTCATTTCAAATAATTGAAACAGTATGTCTGTGGACATTATCAGAGGCCTCCTGCCTATGGTAAGACAAATTCTGTGGTAATGCAAACCTCTTCCCTCTGCTCATCCTTGTTTAGAAATCCCTTTACATCTTACTGAAAGCACTACAGTGCTACTGGATTCAAGGAAACTCTGAGCTTTTGCCCCAAAAGCATGTCAACACTGACACCAGTCTGCACAGAGAGCTTTTGTCACTTTCTCCTTTTAAGTTATTATCTAGCAAACCAACTAAATAGTCGCTTCTTATTCTAAGGATCATAATTTTCTCTAGACCCTATCATTACTTTTATAAAAGTGGCTTGGGAATCTGATTTCAAATGATATAAATTAGAAATAAAAGGAAAGTTCATTTTTCCTACCATAATGACTAAATCTTTCCTATGAAGCAATTTTCACCTAAGATATAAGAAGTTAAAACAGGCACACATGGTAATATAAACCGGTAATTCCAGCACTTGGGAGGTTGAGGCAGGTGGATCACTGCAAGTTTGAGACCAGCCAGAGCTATGTAGTAAGTTTAAGGCCAGCCTGAACTACTTAGCAACCTATCTTAACAAACAACCAAATAAACAAATAAACAAACAAAGAACAAAGTTGAACTTTTATTTTTCCAAACTTATTTGAAAAATCATTCATTAGCTTGATCTGCCTTTGGGAAGAATAAGTGAAATGCTCTCATATCAGTATTCGCATCTCACTATAGTAGAAGAAAACTGGGATTGGTCCTTAGAAAACAGAATGAAGATGGAAAATACGAAACCAGAAGAAGCAATCAAAATAGACTTGGTTAAAGGTATTATTACAGCACCAAGAATCATCATCACTTACTCCTAGCCCTACACAATGCACATACAAATGCTTGCTTGGGATCACAAAAGCGTACACACGGAATTAAACTAGAATAAAGGTGAAAGGAGGGGACTGTCAGGGAGCTTGGAAATATAAATGAAAGCTGTATTATGATGTGCGAATGCCCCATTCTGGGTCTGGAATTTTCCCCTAAGGCCAACGTATTAAAGGCTTGGTCCTCAGCAAGGAACTGTTGAAAAGTGACGGGGACCTCTAGGAGATGGGCCCAAAGGGATATTTTAGGTTACTAAAGAGAATACGCCCTTGAAATGGATACTAGGACCCTGCCCCTTTTCTTTCTTTCTCTAGTTTTCTGGCCACCATGAACTGTGCACTTTCCTCTGCCATGTTGCCCAACCATGATGTGCAGCCTCACTGTAAGGTCCAGAAGCAACATGACCAAGTCACCACGCACGGAAGTTTACAAAACTATCAGAAAAAAGTAAACACTGCTCGATATAAATTGATTGACACTGGAATTTTGATACACTAGGTGGAAACTTTCTAAACAGTGGAAAAGAAAACAAGACGTCAGAATACCTTACCATCAGATCCAAACTCTGTCCCACTTATATTACTTTCCTATACCAATGCCTTCTTCCTCTGTTTTGCTCTGTTCACTGTGAGTAGTAGTTTAATGTTTCATTATTTGCTTCTTCTGATGTATCAGAATGTAATCTCCATCAGTACATTTCATAGCACTCTCCTAGTTTTCTATTCAAGTATTTCAGGTTATTTTTCCCCCTAATCTAAACATCTCAGCATAGATTCTACATCCAGATACAGCAAAATCAGTTATATGCCAAATCGAGAATGTTTTATAAACATAGCAATAATCATTAATAAAAAACTACAAAACATAATTGAAGTTCTGTTTTATTTTTCATTATTATTAAGAACTTCAATAAAGCAAATTATCTTCTTATTAGGGATTCAATATGGCTATTTTCTTTTCAAAAATATTCAAAAAATTTCATTTCTTACAGTTTAACAACTTAGTTTCCTTAATGCAAAGTAGTTTTCAATTTTGGATAACATTCTCCAGGGATACATAACTACCTGGCATATGGGTTTTCCTTCATGTGGGATGCAAGCATTCACTTTTAATATATAAGAAAATTAAGTGCATTCAACCGTGAAGCAATGTATTTTTATCAGAATTCAGAAAAGTCAGCTCCCTGTTTCTACTTCTCCAGAGAGATGAAAATGCAATCGTGGACAGCAGCTCCAATTACAGAAGAGAGACTGCATCTGTAAGGAGCAAAAATTAATGTGGCAAATGGAAGTGATAATGATGTAATCATTGATCCATATATGCATAATGCCATGCAGGTTATCAAACTCTTTGACAATAAGCTGAAAATTGATTTAAAAAAATAACAGGTCCATCTCCGTCAATTCATTCCAGCTAAAAAAATAATTTATTAGTTGTATGTCCCAGAAGTTAGAAATTCATGAATGAATATTATTTAGATTCCTAATGGAACTTATACTCCAGTGAGGTGAGACAGACAAAATATTAGCATTACTGCATAATATAAGTTGATATGTATAATGAGCAAAATAAATGGAGCAAAATTACAGGGATTGGCAACAAAGAGGGATGCAAATTTAAATTGTGTAGTTGAGATAGCCTACATGATGGGTGACATTCAACGGTAGCTTTAAAGGTGTGTACCAGCCATGCTAATGTCTCAGGAAAGAGATTTCTAACAGACAGATATAGCAGTGATCAAAATTCCAAGACATGATTCTCCTGCAGACATTCAAAGAACATCGAGGAGGTAGATGTAAGAGAAATGGACAAAGAAGGGGCAAGAATTGCAGTGAATGAAAGCAGTAAGATAATGAAATAAAGGGTTGTAGAGAGGCTGTAGGTCAAGTACATGGTTGCATTCGAGTGGAAGATGGGATCTTTCAAAGGGTGTACCAGAAGTGTAAATCCACATGTATAGAAGGTCACTGAAGAAGAGACCAACCTAGAAAATTACCTAGTATTAATCAAAGTAGTAAAAAAGTGACCTTTTTTTTTATTTTGAGGACAGTCAACATAACTTCCTATTGTGCTTACTGAGAAGCAAATGGAAAAACTTACATAAACTATGTGCTTTCAAAAATTTAAAGATTATTTTTATATTACTTGACCTTAGGAAAAACCCATGAACAAACTGCTAGGTATTATTCACGTGCCCTTTACAGATGAGAATCAAAGGAAAGATGAATGAAACTCTTATATGCTGACTGAGTGCTGCAAATGTCTCTTCGTGCCTAACCCTAAATTTTCAAATTTGTTATACTATTTCATTTTCATACAAAGCATAGAAGTAAACACGATCCTTATTTTCTGAAGTGATGGAAATGAGACTCAAAATGGTTTGTTTTGTACCTAAATTCCTATAATTAGAGTCATAGCTAAATAGCTCTCACCCTGAAGTTCTTTGTCTTTTATAATCTCCAGTTGCTTCTACTCTCTGGAAGTATCCAAGTGAGCACGTGAAAAACCGTGGGTCATTTCATCCTTACAACATCCTATGAAAAATACTATTATTAGCATCCACTTTCTAGAAAAACAGCAATTCTCTATAGCAAAACTCCCAAGGTGTATACTATTTGCTGCCTAAGATGAACTTTAAACTTACATCTTTTTAATTCAAAATACACTGTCTTCGAAGGGAAGCAGAATACTATTGGTCACATACAATGAAAATACCTACCTGCCAAGCCTTCCAAGAGAATTGTGAGAACTAAATAATAGCTAATAAATCTGTATGTTCACTCTATGGTAATTCTTATCATTAGCTGCAAAGAGAGCCACATGTGGAAATTTAATTTAAATTTTAAAATCCCCATATCAAGTCTAAGCAAAGTGATCTCTATTCATTGAAGCAGTCACCGTTCTGGATGCTGCTGGTTCCATTTATCATTTGCAAAAACCCATTTGGAAAGAACTTAATGTAAGTGGAGGTAAAAAACAAATCTGAGCATCCAAATACTAAAGCATATTGCGCCCCGGAAAAATGTTAGTAGTCCTACACCTGCTTCCAGCTCTCTGGTAGCAGATTTGCTGCTCTAGTGCAAAGAGGGCACCATCCACCAGGTTCAGGTTTGCTGTCTCTGCCATCTCATCCACTTAGGAAAGTCCCTTGATTACCTTTATTTGCTTGCTTTTCAGGTTTGACCTGAGAAGTGTACTTCAGGAGCTGGCTCCCGACAAGTTGCTCAGGGGAAAGAGGTCCGTTGTGTCTCTGCCGTTGTTCTCTAGAGCGGAGGATGTTGATTAGTATCTTAGTGGAATTTGGTTAAATCCCACACAGACTTGTGGAGCAGCAGCAATGCCCCGATAATCTTTCAGGGACTGAAGGGGAAGCTGAAGGAGAACTGGCTCTGAGTTTTCCACTTTCACAATTTGTTAATAAAAATAGGCAAAAAATAAATATATAAGTCAATAAGGACATACACACACGCATACGTCTAAAGAAATGAATGAGATCGTCTCTTAACAAACAGGATATGTTAAGCGAGGACTCTCCCCAAAAGGAGAGACTGTTTCTTACTGGAGTAAGGTTTGGTGTGGGGCAGGTAGTATCCTAAGACATTTCTAAATAAAAAGTGACTTTTAAACTTGATTTTGAAATAAGAGTTTGTCATTGAGATGAGAAGAAAGTGATGTATATTTCAGATTTGAGGGTACAAATTCATAATGGCAGTGTAGCTGGTACTGCCAAATAGAACTTTAAAAGTTAGATTTTTTTTCTTATACAGATAAGCAATTTCTCTAAACTCCCTCCTGCTGAGCAACTGAGTTAAAACCAACAATCCCTCCTCTCCTCAGCCCAGATAAAATGAGAGAATATACAGATTTCACACCCAGGAGGCAGAAGTTCAGTGTCCTCTCCACGGAAAAGGGGTCAATGAACTGGAAGTGATAGGGAAGCATGATGATCTGCGTTGTCTCTTTGGGTCCTGCCACGGGTCCTTACTATGAAGACCCTTCCCCACCTGTACACAGTAAGATGGTTTTTTGAGGTAAATGGGCCTTCTGTTTCCCTGACTCTGGGGAGTTAGCTTTGAATAAATATCCTTTTTATTTATTTTTCATCAAAGTATATGTCCTCCTTTCATTTGGTGAGTGGCAAGCAAATGAACCTGAGTGTATGAACCTGAGTGATCAATAACAGCAGGAATACTAAATATTGATAGAAGGGTAAATAACTTGTTGAAGGCCAGAATACAAAGGAGAGAATACACAGCAGCAATATAGGGAGTATTGTGTAGCAGTCAAGAATTGCTAGTTAGAATAGTAGATAGCATGGACCAGAGCATGCCTACTTAACAATTGTGAACTAAAGACCACCTCATCTCTAATCTTTAAGGTCCTAGTCCCTCCCAGGGACCCATGCCTCTAACTGTCAAATAATAGCCACAGTGGAAGTAGCAACCCAAGATCAGTTTTTGGCTAAATCCCCAAGTCAGGCACAGGTACAGAAATATCTCAAAGTGTCCAAAAGTAATCTTTGGCTGCAGAAACACCTTTCACCTGTAAACTGAATTCTCTGTTTCCACAGAATCACTAGTTCTACTGAATTTCACTCCTAATTCACCCATAAGTATACCTCACCCCAGATTATGATATGCTTCTTCTCTTATGTCCACACGGTATTTCTCTGAGTGTGTACTTTTCAACTTTTGCCTAACAAATTATGCTATGCCTCTTACTGATACTTCCTAAAAATTCATTTTCTGTAAAGGAAGTCCTGAAGCGTCCACCTTATTCTGCAGGTAGGATGATCTTAGGTTCCTTATCTCCATCTTAGAAACAAACCAGTGTCACTGGAAAATAAGTCCCCAACTGTTAGATGTCAGATGTGCCATGTTTGTGTCTCCTACACTGAAGAAAGGATGCAAGGACAAAGGAGTTTAGCAGTAGGAAAGGTTTATTGAGAAAAAGGTCCTGAAAGACAGGAAGGATTCTTGAAAGTAGGTTGCTGCCAATATTCTTTGTCAAGGGATCTTTTTGTACAGCAAAATCACAACTTGGGAAGCTATGAGTCAAACTAAAATTAACCCATTGGATTATAAATGCAGTGGCTCAACTGATATTGATCCAATTGGGAAGTAAGGTACATAGCAAGGTTGTATGATGAGCATCATTAACTTTAACCTACCTATAACTTCTAAGGTAGAAAGAAGAAAGGCATTGTCAGAGAGGGGTGGGAGTATGGGTCAGGGCATTCTGGTTACCCAACTACATATCAGATGCATTATCTGGACTCACTGGGTGAGCGAGTGCTATTTATAGTGTGATCTTAAACTGCTGTTTATCTCTAGGAGGCTTACAGGCCTGGTTAGTGCATCACCATCTTGAGGTGCAGCTCTCATTAAATTCACTGCCAGCCACAATTTTGCCATGTCTCATATTCTGTAGTGACTCCCTGGAGGACCCAATCCCTCTCTGAATGCCTATTAACTTTTATCTAACTTAACTGT
The DNA here is from genome assembly GCA_004363535.1 of Dasyprocta punctata. NCBI lineage: Eukaryota > Metazoa > Chordata > Mammalia > Rodentia > Dasyproctidae > Dasyprocta > Dasyprocta punctata. Next base: position 13,405 of record RJWM01007027.1, on the reverse strand, counting down.
CTATAATACAAGGACCCTATCGTGTGACAAGCATAGCAATCCCAGGAGGATTTAGGAAAGTTTCATGAAGGCATTAACAGTTAAAGGCCTCTGAGATATGGTTAGAAAGATATTTAATAGTATTAACGATGGTCCAGAATTCAAAAGAAAGGTGAGGCTTAGAGATTTAAAGTTTGAATACGTGTGAGAAATGTTACCATGAAATTGCATAAAACAAATAGACAAATTGTTATATATTAAGAAGATTGAATTGGGTAGATAATTATAAGAAATGTTCCCCTATCATGAGTAGCCAGACAAGTAAGAGCTAGTGAAGAAGAATGTCATGAAGTCCAAAAAGTGAAGTAAAAAAGGAGTCTTGAAAGACTCAGACCTCTAAAAGAACAATTTGAGAAGAGGTGAGAACTATGCTGTTTAATATTCAGAGAGTGCTAAGAAGTCGGTGACTGTATATATGCAAAATGAGGATTGGATGCTTAAAATTCAGTCATGAAAATAGGAGCTGCATGAGTTATCTCATATGTAAAGTGCTTTAAAAAAGAAAACTGGCATCTTTCAAAATGATTTTCAAGCCAGCGCTCCGCACAGCAATGATAGACAAGAAAGCTGCATGAAACTGGAATATGGATGCTTCCCCTGAGGCTACCTGCTCCAAAATAGGAGCAGAACTGCACAGCTGGCTCAGAAAAGCTATATCTTCTCTTTGTCTTAGTACTGTAGAGCTCACACTACTTCTTCTCTTAGGCAGAATCAAACAAAACTTAGGCTGAGAGGGTAGTCTGAGGGGATAACTTACAGATGTTGAATCCTTGGGTCTCAGGGTTGGTTGAGAAAGGTGAAGAGTAGAACTTAGTATTAATCAATATCCTGAAAATGTTTTTAAAAGAAGCCTTGGCATTTGAAAATTGATAAAGCTTAGGTGAAGATTTCCAAGAAAATAGAGGTAATAGAAATGACCCAAACAGCAAGAGAACAAGGGATGAGTAAAGAACAAGCAATGGACACAGTTTAAGATGGTCATGTAATTAGGAAATGTGCTGGGGAATAGAGTAAAATAGAACACTAGTTTGAAGAGAAAACAGAGTTAAGAGACATTTGGTTATTGTTATGTTTTATTTCATTTCATTTGAAACGTAATCAAATTAATCACATTTGTTGCATTAAAGTGTAGTTCTATAAAGAAACTGAATAAGCCGATGGAGTGATGCAGAAAATGGAAAGATTAGCAAAACGAAAAAAAGTTCTATTCTTAAGACAGTGAATTGAGAACGATGGAAGATATAACAGATAATTCTTAAAAAGAAGGAGGGAAAGAACATACTAGTGTGCTAACTTTCAAAATCCAATAATGCAACAAGAATAAAATTTTTTGAGAATAAGGGAAGCAGATTCTGTCTTAAAGTTTTGGGAACCAAGAAAGCTTTAAGGTAGCTGCTGTGATAAATTAAATAATAATCAGCTAGAAAAAAATAGTATATTGCTCCCTGGCACTGACAGTATGTATCTCATTAATTTAACCTGAAGACTTTTACAGAGTGTAAATTCAATGGCAGACATTTCTTTTTTCAATTTTGAGATAATATTTGTGATTTAAAAGAAAAAAAAAAGCAGAAAATGTGCGGTAACCTTCTTATGGAGTTTACGCACTACTGTGAAGACAGGAAGTTACCAAGCATAAGAAGAAAAACATTGGATAATGACAGATGCCACGAGTATGAACCACAATTTGAGAAACACAAAGATTGATCTTTTGACTGATGAGTTAAGTGTTTTCTGAGGTACAATTATCAGTGGGATGAATTAAAACAAGTCATTTACATAAGGATCTGGATAAAGGTTACAATAACCAAAGGAAACAGAGTTTCCAGGGGAGGAACCAGAGCATTAGATCCAGAGTAGAGAAAGGTGCAGTTAGTTTCCCTTGGAGTTTAATGAGAGATAGTTTGGTTAAGGACAACTATGAAAGGCCAAACATGTTTAGGAGAAGAAAGATAACCTCTTTAATAAAGGGTGTTGAAAAATGGCTTTCCACGTGCTGAAAAACAAGACTAGGTCCATGTCTATCTATCACCATGCACTAAACTAGAGTCAAAATGTATCAAAGATCTAAATATTAAAACAGAAACACTAAATCTGCTTGAAGAGAACTCAGGTACAAATCCTGAAGATGTAGGTATGAACAGAAAGTTCATGAACAAAACCCAGATCACACATATATTTTCCCAGAAGAATGAAAAACATCATACCACAGTGGTGCATGTTTACCCACGTTTATAGCAGCACAATTTATAATGCATAAATCTTGGAAACAGCCCAAATTGCCCATCAACCAAGGAATGGACAAAAACAAATGTGGTATTTTTATATAATGGGGTACTACTCAGCTATAAAGAAGGATAAACTCAAGGCTTTTATAGGTAAATGGGTGCAACTTGAGACCATACTCATAAGGGAAATAAATCAAACTCACATGTATGAGTATTGTCTTGTCTCCCTAATGTAAGAAACTAAAAGAGTAAGTAAGATACAAAATCTGCAATAAATACTGAGAAAGGGAAAGAAACTTATCACAAGGAAAGAACAACTGGGATGGAGGAAAGGAGAAGTGAAGAAAGGAAAAAGAAAAAATACATATATATGATAGCTAACATAATTATACTACTATTTTTGTATTTCATTGAAAAGATCAGTTGTTGCTTGCATTTGTTGATTAATTTTGCATGGCTATATCTTGTACTCTGAGCAACTACTTTGAAGACAACAATATATAGTATATTAACCATTGTTAATTTATCAACCTGTTTTGAAATTCCATATTATTGCTTTTATTTTTGTTTCATTTTCTCTTTTTAAAATAAAAATTAAAAAAAAAGAACAACCATGGCTAAAGCCCTTCCAAATAACTGTTTCAGATGTACAGAAAGACAGATCATCATGAGGCATATACATTTGATCTGCTCAAATATGAACAAAGTGTAATTTTACTTCTATAGTGCTTCAAATATTACACCAACAAAGGTACAGTTCTACTAGTCTTCGTATCTCTCCTTGATTATGTTCTCTCCCACTCAAAGGTAACTTGTACTTGAGTTTTTTTTAGAATCAAATCCATGTACTATTTGAATTTAATAAACAGATTCATATCCATAATAACAGAGTATTTGCAGAAGTGACTATCACTTTATAATTATTATCATCTATGAAGTTGCATATTCAGTTTCTCATATTTTGATTTTATGTGTTCACAGGTTGAAGATTATTGATGTAGAAGTTGCACTTTCTTCCTCATATTTCCATACTATATAGCTTATCTTCAGTGAATGCTCATTATTTCCAATTCTTTAAATACTTGGGGTGTTTAAAAAATCAGCAGAAAAAAATTTGTATCATTTTATAAGCAACTAAATAGCCAAAGACTTTGACAAAGGGGCTAAACATGTTAACTGGAAGAAAGATAGCCTCTTTAATAAATGGTGTTGGAGAAACTGACTTTCCACATGCCAAAGACTAAAGCTAGACCCACACCATGCACTAAACTAAAGTCAAAATGGATCAAAACTCTAAAATTAAAATAGAATCACTAAATCTTCTGGAAAGCAAAGTAGATAAAAATCTTGAAGATATAGTGGATAGGCAAAGAGTTCATGAACAAAATGCAAACTGCATGGGAAATACTTCAAAGAATCAGCAACTGGGATCTCATTTTATCAAACAGTTTTTACACTTCAAAAGAAATCACCAACAGAGTGAAGAGAAAATCCACAGAATGGGAATGAATTTTAGCCAGCTGTGCCTCAGACAAAGAGTTTACATCTAGAGCACATAAAGAATTGAAAAACATCAGATCCCCCAAATTCAAAGACCCAATTCAAAAATGGGCATCTGAGATGTGTAGCAATTCTCAGATGAAGAAATACAAATGGCAAGTAAATACATGAAGAAATATTCAATATCACTGATCATTCAAGAAATGCAAATTACAACAACATTGAGATGCCATCTCACTTCAGAAAGAATGGCTGCCATCAGGAAATCAAGGTAAAACAAATGTTGGTGGGACTGTGGGAAAAAGGGAATGCTTCTCCACTATTGATGGGAGTGTAGACTGATACAGGCATTGTGAAAACCAGTGTGGAGAGTCCCCAAAAACAAGGACTGGAAGTCTCATTGAATCCAGCTATTCCACTTCTGGGTATTTTCTCAGAAAAACTGAAAATGACATCCTACAGTGATATATACGCACCCATGCTTATAGCAGCACAATTTATAACAGGAAAATCTTGGAAGCATCCAAATACACATAATTCATGGAATCGATAAAAAAATGTAGTATTTTTAAACAATGGAACATTAATCAGCTATAAAGAAGGATAATCTTGAGGCTTTTATAGGTAAATGGAGGCAAATTGAGGCCATACTCATAAGTGAAATAAATCAAATAACTCACATTTGTAAATATCATATTGTCTCCCTAGTGTGAAATAAAACAAAACAACAACAAACAAACAAAAAAATAACACGAAAGAGTAATAAGATCCAAAATGCACAATAGTTATGGTGACAATGAAAGGGAAAGAAAATGCTCAAAAGTAGAGAACAACTGGAATAGGGGAAAAGAGAAAAGGAAGAAGGGGAAAGATTATATGTATGTAGGTACATATATATATATATATATATATATGTATATACAAGATAGATAGCTATACTACTAATCTCTGTTAGTTCATCCAAAAGAACAGCTTGTGCTTTCATTGTTTGATTGTTTGATCATTTTTTTGTGCCTAAATCTTGTAACCTGAACAACAACCTCTAAGATAACAATATGTGATATATTTAGTGATAATTTCCTACTATTTTTTTGAAATCCTGCATCATTTTTATCCTTTTTCTGTTTTGCTTTTTTAAAATAAAAAAATAAATAAATAGTCAAAGACTTAGAGATTTTAACTATAATTCATTAAAACAAATGATTTCAGGTTTTTATAAATACTATTTTTATTTGTAATACAATATGTCTGTACAGCCTGATTAAGGCAATAGAATAGAGATAAACAGTCCTCAAAATAGATGAACTGAAGCATAAATATCAGAAATGAGTTGTCATAGATAAGACACAGAGATGCTAAAGCAAAAGAAGAGAGATTAGAAGCAGGGTTAAAAATTGCTGGTTTTACTTACTACGTTCTGAATCAGTTGAACAGTCATCCCTTTGAAATGACTGTGCTGGGTTGATTTGGAAGTGAGGAACTAGTAGTAAATACATCTTTGAACTTACCTTGGAGTTAAGTAGAGCATATGGCTGAACACATGCCTTCAAGATGAGAAATTGGGCATTATCTCTTAAAGTGGAATGTCAGAATCCTTTTGTATTCAGATGAAATATGTTTTTCACTTATTGGATGCTACCTCATGGATTTTATGAACCAAAATAAGATGCTTGTTGAAATAAGTAGCCTCATACATTATGCTCGATGAATATTTCCACTGATAACATCCTTGTACCCCAACTATCAGTTTAGTGTGAGGTTAATAATATTTTTGTCTTGCCAAAGTATATATCCTGAAATAGTATCTCTGTAAGCAAAATGGTAAGAGGAAGCCTAAATATTAACAAAGGAAATGGGTAGTGCTTAAGCCCCTATTTCCTCAGTAGTAGTCCCCTTTCCCTATCAAATGCCATGTTGTTTTCTATAGATTTTTTTGCTTGATTCACCCACAATATTAATTTGAATTTAGCTCACTGTGTGTGTATGGGAGGAAACCAAGTAAACTACAATTTTGTAAAATGTGTTATTAGATTATCTTTTAAAAGCTGTTCACCAAATGAAGCAAAGAGCAGGAAGATTGTCTCTCTAAACCGTGATAAACACTCCAAACTCTCCAACAGAGACAGAGAGAGGGAGAGGGAGAGGGAGAGACCACACTAGTTCTCCTAAAGCCCTCCTGTAGCTTCTACATAATTTTCATCTCAGAATACATTAAAAATGATATGGAAGAAATTCTCTAAAATTATCTTTTAAATGTATCTAGACATGGAGTTTGGGATGCCATCTGATGCAGATCGCAGAAATGCCTTTGCTCAGAGCTACGACTGGCATGACAGATGCAGGCTTTTCCTTCTGTCTGTTTTTTATATGATCGCCTCCTTCTTTTTTCACTTTCAGTTTCCTGGTGTATTTCACTCGTGATACTGGCATTTGCACAGCCAATAGCTGCTTTGGACAATGGCCTTGGTATTGTCATAAGGATAATATATTTTGACAAGGATGAGTTCTTGGAACAATTTATCCAGCGGATTAGACTCTCCCGCATCAGAGCTCAGTGGGTCTTCCTGTTTCTACTCTCTGCTAATCTCAGATTTATTAGACTGTAGTCAGGGCACTTTTATCAGGCATATTTCATTCTGCAGGCTGCTTGATGTTCGGCGGGGAAGTCTAGAGAGCTGTAAATGCTGTCACACTTGTGGCTACTTTAAATATGCCTATTTTAAAAAGAAGCTAAATGAATGAATGGCCCTTTTTTTCATTATCTTTCCTCAAAATTTTTCAAGTTACATAGTAGAATTTAAAAACAAACAAAACAAAAAAGCCTAACCAATGAAATAAAAATCTGCAAAGAAGAAACCAAGAAACACTAGGCTGAAGAGGTGGTTTTAGTCAGCATTGCCAAATATGGGGCGCACCAGGGAATTTTCAGGGGATTGAGAATGGAAGTGGTTCTTTCCCCTGGACCACAGGTGTTTTGCCCTAGATCAGTGATGGTGAATCTTAGAACTTTCAAAGATACAAACAGCCCACTGTGGGTTGCATGTTGTAGTTTCACCGCTACTGCCTTAGACTACTCCTGATCCATGCCAAGTCAGTGACAGTGACTGTGTCCCTTCAGGACACAACTTCTGAAGATAGTCTCTTCAAAAACTTCCTCCTTGTTTGTCTTCAACCCATGAGTGGCATATTAAATCAATGTTCTCACTAATGACATGGAAATACCTGATACGTGGAATTTGAAGGAGGATAGGTTTGGTTTAGCTTGTGGTTTCAGAGAGTTCAGTTCATGGTTTTCTGGTTTCATGGCAGGATCATCTTGGTGGAAGACCATGGAGTAAACCACTTATGCCAAGGCATTCAGGAAATAGAGCACAGGAGTGTCAGTTAAAGATAGCCCTCCAAAAGCATGTACCCAGGGGCCCACCTACAACTGGGCCTCATTTCCAAAAAGCATGTGCAAATAGGTTCATCAGTGGATTAATTCAGTATTGAGCATAGCACTCCAGGATTCTCCTAATCTGATCAAGTTGATAAGCTTAACTAATATGAATGCTAATGATTTTTTCTTACTTCTAGCCTCGGAGTCCTACAGCCATGCCTCTGCAAGTAGTCTCTATGCTAAAGAGACCAACTTATTTAAAATATTTTCCTGGGATAACTTTGATTTATACTTATTCCCTGTGTCCCTTGGTCAGCCTTGAGTGCTGGGAGATAGTCAGGATTTAAGAGCTGTTGTCTTGTACTTGTGTGTTTTCTCCTTTGTCTTGAGAAAATACTCTTGTGCACTCATCCAAAGATGAGGGAGCTTAGTATAGTGCATTTCAGAAGTTTGTGTATAAGCAATGATTAAACTCTAAAAATTTGTACTCTTATAAAAATATACTTAATGATTTCATGAAAGCTTTTGGGACTTTATACATTATCAGTTTATATAGCTCATTACTTTATATAGTTTATGGAATAAAGCAGCCTCTGGCATAGCCCTGGCTTTCATTGTGCATATTTTCTGCTTCTTTACACCCACTTTCTGAAGCTCTTCTGGCATAAATGTTAACTGACAACTAGAGGAAACTGAACTGATGGGATTTGAAAGATTCTCTTTATAAATATTACCTACTCATCTTGAGAAAGTCGCATATAACTTATTAGCTTTTAAGAATTATTTTTGCAATTTCTTTTCCATAGGACAAAAGTGCTTTGATGAATTTCTACAGAAGTGGTCAGATTATACTGACAAGAAAGAACCACCTATGTACTGGTTAGTTTCCTGTTATTTTGTCCTTTTGTAGATGTGCACTAGCTAAACACCAAAATCTGCAATGTTTTACCTGATAGAAGTCCAGTGCAAACCTACTGGGGAAATCCTGCAGAAAGGCCAAGAGGGAAGCTTCACACATATCATAAACCCACAGCACTCTATGTCATTAGAACTTTGGGGTAGTACTTTTTAAAAGTTTGCCTGCAGCAGATATCCAGAACTCAAGCTTATACTTCAAATGTTGAGTTTGATTTATTCACACAAGGAATGGTTGAAGAAGAGAAGATCACTTGGGTCACCACGTCACACAAAACCAAAGAGACGTGATTGGCATCATTATCTCTTATGCAAGCACACAACCCCCAGGGTTGTTAGTGCAGCATAAGGAGCATTACTGCCATGAAGATCTTGATGGCCCCTATCATGTCCAGAAAATCTCACTTACAAAGTTCTGAGCTCGAAGTGGGTGCTCAGTACTCATTAGATTGCATCAGTGGAATTAAATCAATTTGGAAAATTCACTAACAATCTTCAGATTTTCATCTCTTGTTCTACATCAATCAGTCCACTTCACTTTATTTATTATATTAATGTATGATTGCATTTATGTAAATAATTACCAAGGGCAAAAATGACCAAACTTCATTTTTAAAGGAACACATAATTCTGATTATAGGCTTCTGATTCATATGGTCTTTGTCACAACTACTTACATTTGCTGTTACAAGTGAAATCATTCATATATAATGCATAAATAAACAAGTATGTCTGTGCTCCAAAAATCTTTATTTGCAAAAACAAGCAGCTGGCCTCTGAGCAGTTTGCCTGTTATTAGTGTAGTAATTGTTTCTATATATAGTTATTCAAAATAAAACATCATCATTATCTGCATTGGTTCTTGAAATTTGGATTTCACATGAGATTTTGCATGGAACATTGCAACTCTGCAAGTCTAGGCAAATACCAAATGCAGCACAATAGAAGAGAACAATTTTGTTGGATGTGGTGGCACACGCCAGTAATTCCAGCACTCAGGAGGCTGAGGCAGGAGGATTGCTGCAAGTTCAAGACTGGCCTGGGCTACAAAGTGAGCTCAAGACCAGCCTGAACTGCATAGTGAGATCCTGTCTCAAAAAGACAAAAAAAAAAAAAAAAAAATCCTAAGGAGGTCTGAAAACTATCTAAATTTCAAAGAGTTACACTGAAAATCTTACTCAAGTTTCAGACAAGTCAGTATAAATTAGAGAAAGACTCACACTCAAGGAATACAACCTACTAACCATCAAATAAAGATTAGTTTAGTCTTGCTCTAAAAGATGCATAAAATTGAATCTTAGAAAGGCTTGAGGCCATTAAAATAAATTTCAAAACACTTTAATGGATGCCAACAAATTCCCTATCTTCAATATATATCACTTCCTGAGCTAGAAATTCAGTACAAAATTATCAGACATGTTAAACAATAACAAACATTACTAAAATAAGTAGAAAAATTAGCTAACAAGAACACAGTCAGAAAAAACAAAGACAATGGATTTTTCAGAAGAAGACCTTTAAAACAGGTGAGATAATTGTAATGAGGAAATAGCTAGAAGACATATAAAATAGACACAATTTTAGAAGCTTTGCTAATTAAAAGTGAAAGCAAAAATCACATGATGAAGGAAATATACATATAGACTCAGATCTGTGGAAATTAATTTATAAGTATAATTTGAATTTAAACATGTAAAAAAATAAAATAAAGTGTTTATAGAAAAGTATCACTTATGAAAATTAACTCAAGAAAAAAAAATCTAAACCAATAGCAATTAAGGAAACTCAGTAGAATCAGACCTCCTTGGTTACCCCTACAACTCTAAATAGAAATAAAAACAAACTCCCAATTTTCTCCTTACACAGATTTTACAAAATTCACAAGAAACATACAACTCTTATTTTGTTCAGTTGATGTTACTGTGAAGAAAGTTTCTCAATCTTTTATATGAGGACAATGAACAAATGGAATAAAATTATAGGACAATTTTACTTCTATTATTACTTTAATTATTGTTCAGCTGTTAAAAGCCTGTATGTTCTTGGTTGACAAACTTAATATTAGTCTCTAAAATGTCTGTTTTTCCATGTACTCGTAATGCCCAGGGAAGAGACAAATCCTAGTCTGAAACCTCATCTTCTTTTGTCAGAGTCTGAGTCTGAGTTAGTAAGAGAAACAGCCCTTGAACTTCAAATGTCTTTCTTTCTAATGAGTTCATGTCCTTGATTAAGGAGTTTAATTGAATATTCACACTCACACCAAAGCGTCTCACTTGCATCTCTAGAGCAAGTATCATCCCTGTCCATTCTGAAACCTGACCACGGCACATGTAGCCTGGTTGAATCTGTCCTGTGTACATACATCCTTCATGCTGTACGCTAAGACCTATATACCATGTGTTTGTTGCTGCCTCTCTGGTGACCGATTTGTTCGTTTGTTTGTTTTCCTCAAGAAAGACTATTTTCTATTTGAGTGCTTGACATTAGTGAAAACGAGTTTATTGCTCTGGGCATACTCTCTATGTTTAATATGCTTATGTGAGCCATAAAAAAGATATTAATTGAACCTATTATTGAATTTCATTAGCTGTTATTATTAGTTGTGTTTTACTGTGAATGCCTATTCTGGGTTATGCCTCTTGGAAAACCTGATTTTTAATTCCTTTTTAACAAATAATTTTCCCTTTTTTACCTCCCTCCATTTCACCTTTCTATTTGCTGTTATATGTTGTTTAAAATTATCTTAATTTTAGATGGAAACTCCGAAACTGAAATACACAAGCAGCTCAGAACAAAACTGGACACACAGACTGAATATCACCCAACTTCGGCAAGGAGAAATTTCCCTACGTTATTGCTTTGTCCTTCACTGACAAGGTAAGACCCAAGATATATGTTTGCAGTATGTTTTCTGTCTGCCTTGCATTGCCGTAATGAGTTGAGCTGTCAGTGGTGAGAATGTACCAGAAGGACTATGAATATGTAGAATACAGCAAGATAAGATGAACCTGAGTATATAATGTTGACTCCAAGGACATCGTATTCCTGGGTTATAACATTTTACTACTATTATTAAGCAACACGCATTTTTCAAAGGTTTTATACTCATTTTCATGAACCTTCCAAGCACGTTCATATAACAAATGTGGATCTGGCTTGTTTCTGACTTCAATCAAAATCAGAAAGTAGGGTGGAGGCAGTAGACATGTATGGGCTCTTACTATTTTTTCGCCACATCTTTTTCTATTACCCCAGCTTTTCTTTTAGGGCTGTGTCCTGCAGATTCTCCTAGTGCTTCAAGTTTAGCTGAGGTTCCTTCCAAAGTTCCCCTCCACAGAAGCAGTTCATTTCTTTAATGGGGTTGGCATTTTACTATGCTGCTGCATAGAAATTTCCTTGTGCCTCATTTGAAGAAGTTTCACTGGCAAAGCATATCCAAATAAATTCTTTCTTGCCTAAAATATTTACCAAAAGATGGTATATATAGCATTTTAATTGATTGTAGTGAATGTTTTTAAATGATATATTCACTTCAAGATAATATGGCAAGATTTACTATTTCAACTGGAGTATTTTTAAAAAGGCAGAATGACTAAATATTGAAAGAAGCAGCTGTGGGAGGGGACACATGTATTTTGGTGAGGCAATTTCGGTAGGAATATATCCATCTGAATTTTTTATTTTAGGGATGGTTGGAAATGATGGAATTCTTAACGTCTTATGAAAGGAGCTACTGCTTTATGGAAACTGTTTCTTTAACCTGAATAGTTCTATTCTTTACATATTTCAAGTGACAATTTTACATGACTGATCAGCTCTAAAAGTATATGAAGAATGCATTGTCTACACGTGTTTTATTAAATGCCCTGTATGGTTTAATGTTCCTGACTTTGTGGCTGTCGGTAGACATTTTGAGAATAAATCAGGAGAACTAAAGAGTTATAGTCAGAGAGTTTACTTCTATTTCCACTATCAAGTGAGTATGAGTAAACCATAGCTAATCATTTCTTGGCTTATAATTGTGAGAAACGTTAGCTGTGATCATTAATAACTTACAACACACCTAATCTAAACTTCAAGAAGTTACTACACAATTCTCTCAGTATCCATACTCTTTGCAGAATTTACTGCCCCTTGGCACAGTTTTCCAGTTAGATTCTAAACCAAATAACTATTTACTCTACTTCTGAAAGACATATGAGTTTAAAATCTGGAGGAAAAATGACCAATAATAAGACTAATTTTTCTAACTAAGCCCAGATATGTCATCTATAATGCTTTTAACATAAACTCATTCCCTTGGCCCACTATTAGGCTTGTTTAATAGGTAACACCACTCATACAATTCAGTAACTACAAACTTATTAATGAGACACGAACAACCAAACAGCAGGATCAGGCCATCTTCTCTGTGCACAAACTTACTTGTTTGTAGTCTATGACACAAGCACCAATTTATTATAATGCTTGTGTATTTTTTCATACCTCATTGTACCCTGCCCTGTGTATCATGAGATTTCAGGTAAGAGTCTTGGTTTCCCATAACAGTTCAAAGCTCTGGAGCAGTTCAAAAATAAATATAATTGAATGTGATTGAAGAGTCTTTTGGAATAGAGTCTTTTAATGGTGACACAATTATGTATCATTAATACTGATGACAATATGCAAATTTCAATACCTGAGTATGTTTTTTTAAATCTAACTAGAAGGTCGGGGATTTAGCTCAGTGGTGTAAGCACCTGAATGGCAAGCACAAGGTCATGAGTTCGATTCCTGATACGAAAAAAAAAATTGCACTAAAAGTTTAACTAGAATGGAAGTGTTTAAGAGAAAGTATGCGTCTGTTTCATTTGGTACTTTATTTAGTATAACTAGAATTTCACCTTGTAGGTACATGCTAGGAATTTAAAAATACATGTCCACAAATTAGTAAATCAATGCATTAATTTGACTAAAGTAAATAGGCTTTCATTGGATTTTCTTACTTTTTGTTATGAAGACATGCTGACTATGTATATTAGGGTGACAGAAATAAGCCTAAAACCTTATATGTATGTACCAGATCTACATATATGAACATACACATACACATATAATGCACAGGAACTCAGTCAACTTGTGTTATTGTAACAAGAAATACTAGTCTTTGAAAATGGAATGATTTTTTTGAAGAACAAATATCTGTAAAGAAGTGGTTATGCTTCAGAAAATTTGTTGAATTTACCACAAACTTTAAAATGAATGACAATAAAATATTTTTAATCTTGAGTTAAGGGTGATATAAAAATGCAGCAATCACATTATTCTGCTTTGTAATAATGTTTTAGATTTTAAAATGGCCTTA
>RJWM01007026.1:0-80476 GCA_004363535.1 Dasyprocta punctata | reverse complement strand
CCACAGTGGCTGCACCAGTCTACACTCCCACCAACAGTGGAGGAGAGTTCCTTTTTCCTCACAGCCCCTCCAGCATTTGCTGTTGGTTGATTTTTTAATCTTGGCCATTCTTTCTGGAGTGAGATGGAATCTCAGTGTTATTTTAATTTGCATTTCCCAAATGACCATTGATGTTGAACATTTTTTCATGTATTTGTTTGCCATTTGTATTTCTTTCTCTGAGAAGTGTGTGTTCATCTCAGATGCCCATTTTTGGATTGGGTCCTTGAATTTTAGGGGCCTGATTTCTTTTAATTCTTTATATGTTTTAGATAGAAGTCCTTTGTCTGATGGACAATTGGCTAAGATATTTTCCCAGTTCGTGGGTTTTCTTATCACTCTGTTGGAGATGTACCTTGACATGCAAAAACCTTTTAGTAAGATGAGATCCCAGTTGTTGATTCTGGGGAGTGTTTGCCATGCAATTTCATTTTTGTTCATGAACTCTCTGCCTACTCCTATGTCATCAAGATTTTTACCTACTCTGTCTTCTAGTAAGTTTAGTGTCTCTGTTTTTATATTCAGATCTTTGATCCATTTTGACTTTATTTTAGTGCATAGTGATAGGCACGGATCTAGTTTTAGTTTACGGCATATAGAAAGCCAGTTTCTCCAGCACCATTTGTTAAAGAGGCTGTCTTTCTTCCAATGTACTTGTTTGGCCCCTTTGTCAAAGATGAGGTGGCTGAGTGTGTTTTTACTTGTGGCTGTATCTTCTAATCTATTCCATTGATCTTCAGGTCTGTTTTGATTCCAGTACCATGCTGATTTTATCACAGTAGCTTTGTAGTATAGTTTCAAATCGGGGATTGTGATGCCTCGTGCCTTCCCTTTGTTGCCCAGAATTGCCTTTGCTATTCTAGGTCTTTTCTGGTTCCAGATGAATTTCAGGAATGCTTTCTGAAGCTCTGTGAGGTAGGCAGGTGGTATTTTGATTGGGATTGCATTGAATCTGTATAATAATTTTGGGAGAATGGCCATTTTCACGATGTTTGTTCTTCTTATCCATGAACAGGGAATATCGTTCCATTTTCTGAAATCTTCTTCGATTTCCTTCTTTAGAGTAATGTAATTTTCATTGTATAGATCTTTTACTTCCTTTGTTAGATTGATTCCTAAGGATTTCATTTTTTTTGGTGTTATAGTGAAGGGTGTGGCTTCCCTTATTTCTCTGTCAATGACTTTGTTGTTTGTGTACAGGAATGCTATTCATTTTTGGGTGTTCACTTTGTATCCAGTTACATTACTGAATTTGGTTATTACTTCTAGAAGTTTTCTAATGGATTTTTGGGTGTCTTCTATGTAGAGTATCATATCGTCTGCAAATAATGATAATTTCACTTCTTCCTTTCCTATCCTTATTCCCTTTATTTCTTTCTCTTGTCTAATTGCTCTGGCTAATATTTCCAGAACTGTATTGAATAGGAGTGGTAATAATGGACATCCTTGTCTAGCTCCTGATTTTCGGTTGAAAGTTTTCAGTTTTTCTCCATTCAGTAAGATGTTGGCTGTTGGTTTATGATATATGGCTTTTATCAGGTTGAGGTAGAGACCATCTGTTCCGATTTTCTGTAGGGTTTTGATCATGAATGGGTGTTGCATTTTGTTGAAAGCTTTTTCTGCATCTATTGAGATGATCATGTGGTTGTTATCCTTGGACCTGTTGATATGGTGTATTACATGTATTGATTTCTGTATGTTGAACCATCCCTGCATTCCTGGGATGAATCCCACTTGATCATGGTGTATAATCTTTCTGATAACTTGCTGTATTTTATTTGCCAGTATTTTATTGAGGATTTTTGCATCTATGTTCATTAGGGAGATTGGCTTGTAATTTTCTCTTTTGGTTGGGTCTTTCTCTGGTTTTGGTATTAGGGTAATACTTGTTTCCAGGAATGAGTTAGGGAGACTTGTTTTCCTTTCAATTTCATTGAAGAGTTTGAGGAGTGTTGGCATTAAGTCTTCCCTAAATTTCCTGTAGAATTCAGCAGTGAATCCATCAGGGCCCGAGCTTTTCTTTGTTGGTAGGGTCCTAACTACATCTTCAATTTCATTAGCTGAAGTTGGGTTATTCAGCAGCTTTACATCTTCTTGATTCAGCTTTGATAATTCATAGTTTTCTAGGAATCTGTCCATTTCTTCTCTGTTATCAAATCTATGTGAGTAAAGCTTTTCGAAGTAGGTGTTGATGAGCTTCTGTATTTCCGCTGGGTCTCTAGTGATTTCACCCTTTTCATTTCTTACTGCATGAATCTGAGTTTTTTCTTTCCTCTTCTTGGTAAGGTGGACTAGGGGTTTATCAATTTTATTTACTCTTTCAAAGAACCAACTCTTTGATTCGTTAATTCTTTGTATTGTTTTCTTAGTTTCAATTGCATTAGTTTCTGCTCTAATCTTAATAATTTCCTCCCTTCTTTGGGCTTTGGCCTTGACTTGCTCTTCTTTTTCTCGAAGATTGAGGTGCAGCATTAGGTTGTTTATGTGTGTTCTTTCCATTTTTCTGACATGAGAGTTTAGTGCTCTAAATTTCCCTCTGAGGACTGCTTTCATTGTATCCTACAGGTTCCGGTAATTTGTATTTGCATTTTCATTCAGTTGTAGATATTGTTTAATTTCTTCTTTAACTTCTTCTGTGATCCATTGGTTATTGAGGAAAGTATTATTTAATTTCCATGTGTTTATGTGGTTATTGTAGATTTTTTTGTCATTCATTTCCAATTTTACTGAGTTCTGGTCAGATAATAAGCATGGAATTATTTCAGTTCCTTTACATTTACTTAAGCATGTTTTGTGGACTATGTGATCTATTTTAGGTCGTGACCCATGTGCAGCTGAGAAGAATGTGTATTCTGATATTGATGGGTGGAATACTTGGTATACATCTACTAGGTCCATTTGTTCACAAGTTTGGTTCAGTTCTGCTATTTCTTTGCTGATTTTTTGTTTGGTTGATCTGTCTCTCTGTGACAACGGGGTGTTAAGGTCCCTTGTTATAACTGTATTATTGTTTATTTGGTTTTTCATGTCTATTAAGAAGTGTCTTACATAGTTGGGTGCTCCCATATTTGGTGCATATATATTTATAATTGTAATCTCTTCCTCTTGAAGTTTTCCCCTCACAAGTATGTAGTGACCTTCTTTATCTCTTTTGATCATTTTCGGTTTGAAGTTTGCATTGTCTGCAAACATAATAGCTACCCCTGCTTTTTTCTGGGTTCCTGTTTGTCTTAGTTACTTTTCGCTCGTTGCCGAGACAAAATACCTGACGCCCAAAGTTTGGGAAGGAAAGGTTTATTCTTACAGTTTCTCAGGAATTTCAGTCTATTAGTTGGCTCCGAGATAGCGTGGCATGGCGGGCCTGCTGTTCATGGCGGCTGCAAACTGCAAGCCACAAGCTGCGTTGGTGAGAGGTGGGGGAGGAAGCGGAAGACCCACCTTCCCTTATGCTGTATCTCAGCTCCACCCCTGGGTGGGCACAGCGCTCACATTGTCAATCAACAAACCAATAACAAACCAATAACTCAGCCCCATCAAAATTATATGAGGACTTGGGGATCCAGGGGTGGAATGTATCAGGTAATATGCTTTGTACCCCCAAGTCCTCATGTACTTTTGATGGGGCTGAGTCTGATGCTTGTGGTCAGTTTGTTGTCTAGCGCCAGGATTAATGACGTGACTGCTACACCTGCCCAGGGGTGGAGCTGAGATACAGTGTAAGGGAAGGCAGGTCTTCCTGTTGTGCTTCCTCTCTCTCTCTCTCTCGCCAGTGCAGCTTGCGGCTTGCAGCTTGCAGCCGCCATGAACTGTAGCCCCGTCACCCCATGCACCTTGGAGCCAACTTTACGGACTGAAACTCCTGAGAAACTGTAAGAATAAACCTTTCCTTCCCTAACTTTGGGCGTCAGGTATTTTGTCTCAGCAACGAGCGAAAAAGTAACTAAGACACTGTTGCATGGAGTATTGTTTTCCAGCCTTTGATTTTTAGTCTATGAATTTCCTTTTGAGTGAAATGTGCTTCTTGTACACAGCATATTGTTGGATTTTGTTTCTTAACCCACTCTGCTAGTCTGTTTCTTTTTATTGGTGAGTTGAGACCATTTACATTGATTGATGTAACATACATACCGGCTTATCCCTGTCATGATATCTTTCTGTTGTTGGTTTTCTACATTTTCTGTTTAATTACTTGCCCTGCTTAGTGGTTTCCTTTTGTTGTTGTTCTTAAGATTGTGGCTATCTTTGTCTCTTTGTAGAGTGTCTTTCAGTACTCTTTGTAGTGTTGGTTTGGTGACCATAAATTTCTTCAGTTGTTCTTTGTCATGAAAGTATCTTATTTCTCCATCAGTTTTTAAGGATAGTTTTGCGGGGTACATCAATCTGGGTTGAAAGTTGTTTTCTTTCAGGATTTGAAATACTTTACTCCAAGCTCTTCTTAACTTAAAGGTTTGTGTTGAGAAGTCTGCCATTATTCTGATAGGCTTTCCTTCATAGGTGATCTGTTTCTTTTCTCTGACAGCTTTTAGTATTTTGTTCTTGTGCTGTATTTCTGATACCCTTATTATTATATGTCTGGGTGAGGATTTATTTTCGTTTTGGTTAATTGGGGTTCTGCATGCCTCAGTTACCTGTATTTCAGACTCTCTTCCCATGTTTGGAAAGTTTTCTGCTATTATTTCTGTGAATAGTCTTCGCAGGTCATTAGTATTGACCCCTGCTTTTTCATTTAAGCGTATTAATCTTATGTTATTTCTCTTGGCATTGTCTTGCAGCTGTTGAATTGTTGTTTCTTGGTTCCTTACTATTTTTAAGAGTTTTTTTTGGGGGGGCCATGATCTCCCATGCTGTCTTCAAGATCTGAGATTCTATCTTCAGCTTCATTGAAGCAGTTTTTCAAACTTTCCATGGAGTTTTTCATTTCCTGCATTTCCCTTTGCATCTGTTTCATGCATTCTGTTTGTGTCTTATATTGTTCATTCAAAGTTTCGATCATTTACTTAAGTTCCTCTATTTTTTTTATCTTGCTCTCCTTTAGATACACACATTTCTTTAATAATGATTTGCATATCATTTTTTAGCTGAGAGAATATTTCTGATTTGAATTTCTCTATAGCTTCATCAAGCTGTTTCTTTACTGCATTTTCTATCATTTCAGAAAGTCCATTTGTGTGACTCCCACTGTCTTCCATTTCAATGTCTCTTGGGTTTGTTCTTAGTGGGCTGGGGGACTGAGACTGCCTCTTAGTCTTTCATTTTGTCATTTTCTTCTAGAATCTATGTGGCTCTGTGTCCTGCGAGGCTGACCAGGTGTTCCCCTGAGGGTTGCATTGAGTCTTGGGTTGCGCTGAGCCACAGGACCCAGTAGAGCCAGTTCCTGTGCACAGCCAGTGAGGGTGGCCTCCCAGGGTGTGTGGGTGGAGCCTCCACCTTAACTGGGTGGGGGGCAAGGCTTCCCATTCCCAGGGAGCTAGGCAGAGTGTACCCCAGAGTATGATGCCGCCCAGACCCTGAGTCTAGCTGCAAGGATTTCAGAGCAAAAACTGTGCCAGGGCAAGCCTGGGTGAGTCCCAGGCCTACAGTGCTCGGGCCTTGGTCCTGGCTGGGTGGGGGCCCGGGAGCTCTATGATGCAGTGCGCACAAGCCTCTCCACTGAAGTATGGAGCTTGCACGCGCTCTGCACTCTGGTGGGGGAGAGCCCAAGCTCTCCACAGTCCTACAGCTATTTTGGTCAGTCCCTGATGAGCAGCTCTGTGGTCCTGGGCTCAGCTGGGCTGAGCTGCATACCTCTGTGTCCTGGGAGGCTGGCCAGGCATTCCCCTGAGGCTTGCATTGAGTCTTGGGTCTTGTTGAGTCGCTGGACCTGGTAGAGCTGGATCCTATGCGCAGCCAGTGAGGGCTGCCTCCCGTGGCATGTGGGTGGAGCCTCCATCTTAACTGGGTGGGGGCCAAGGCCTCCCAGTCCCAGGGAGCTAGGCAGAGTGTACCCCGGAGTATGATGCTGCCTGGACCCTGAGTCTACCTGCAAGGAGTTCAGAGCAACAACTGTTGAGGTGGAATCTTAATATTGTTTTAGTGTGCATTTCTTTCATAGCCAGCTATGATGCATGTTTTTTTTCATGTGTTTATTGACCATTTGTACTTTTTCTTTTGAGAAGTGTCTATTTGTTTCACTCCTGTTTTTTGATTGAGCCTTTTATTTTGGGAGTCTAATTTTTTGAGTCTTTATATATTCTAGATATTAGTCGTCTTCTTTCTAATGTTGTAACAAGGAATTTTTGTAACTGTGATTACAGAAGTGGCTTAGCATCTATTGAAGTATAACTCATTTTTATTAATGTAAAGTGGACCATTTTATCTTGCTGATGAGGAAGATGAGATACAACAATCTTCTTGGAGTTCATATGCTGAATGCAAAAATTATAGGAAGTAGGAGGCATCACATGCATAAACAAAGTTCAGCTACCAGCTGTGGGGTCACAAGTACTTCTGATACTTGCATGGTTCACATGGAAAGTCTTGTCTGCTGAATTCAGGACCACTGGAGGGGTGAACAAAAGCTTAAACTCATTTCCTCTAACAATCCCAAAGTTCAGGCTTTCTTCTTAGAAAAGGATATCCTTTAACGTCAAAACTATAGAAAATGATTATATCAATCTAATCCCTAGGCAGTATTTCCCCCTGGCAATGTATGCAGATAGCCATGTGAACACACATGTCCCTGTCCCATGTGCCATATAACTTACTGCCTATATCATAGAGGAAAACATCCATTTCCCTTATAATATTCAGTTAGAATACAATGGAAGAGATATTTCCATTTTCCTTTCCATTGTATTATAGCTAAATATCAATATCAATATCGACATCACCTAATGATCCAGAAGTGTTTGAGATTCATTAAGAATACACTATTCAGGATTTCTTTTTTTTTTTAATGCTAAGGAAGAGAAACAGCACATTGAATTTTTTATTTAAGAGAAATTGCAGGAAGGTGTACATGCAGGGCTGGAGCAGATTCTTGTTAGATTTGAGGAAGGCTACCTGTGATTCAGATGAACTGCCAACCCTGTGATCATTCACATTTTAACCTCTTTGTTGCCATGTGCAGAAGTGGCCTCCTCACTAGGCCTCCAGCCACTGGTGCATCTAGTGCGATGACAGGGTGTCATGTTGCATCGGTCCTTGGACTCCGCATGACAACATGGATTAGAGCAGCGTGCAGACATGGATTAGTGTCACCTCCCAGTGTGAGTTCCCAGCTGGACAGTCTCAGAAACCCTCCAATTTATTTGTTGGGACACAACTTGGAGATTAAAAAGTTCTGCTTTCTAGGCTTCTTAAAGTAATTCGATTCAAATTTTATCTCAAGAATGTTCAACCAGGTCACAGTAAACAAAGACTATGAAATAGGGTCAAGAAACTTTGGCTGATTTGGGGCAGGGTTATAGAATTATCCCACTGAGTCAGCTTGGGTTTTATCTTATGCTAAATTCCTTGACTCATTTGAACATTATTTTAAAAGTCTATTTTAAATTTTAAATCTTTCTTGGCTTTCCAAATGATGACAAGTCTATTATGGAATGGCTTAGTGCAACATAGTACTTACTGCCTTCAAGAAACAAATGCCTTGGTTTTCTGCTGTTTGTTTTATTATGCACATCTAACCTCACCAATAATCTTCACAGCAACTCTGTGTTTATTTGATGTCATCTCACAGGGTTTAGTTCAGAAGCAGAGCCACATCTGATAAGAAAACAAATCCAGTTAGTAAACTTAGTTATAAAGTTACAGAATGGAAGTTTTGTTAGAAATCATCTAATTGCTAAGGTTTACAGATTTTAGAATACTATGTTTTCAAAAAAATACTTCTGTCAAAAAATTGAGCAATAATGAAATGCTGTTAAAACTAATTTGTTCATAGTTCCTCCAATGTGCTAGTGTGGCAGTGAAAATTCAAATAAATTTGGCTTGGATTCCGGACTTTACTATTCATCAATTGTATTTACCTTGGAGATCAATTTACAACCATAAATCTCAAGTCCCTCATCAATTATTCCTTGGGAATATGAGGGATAATATTATTTGACACCCAGGGTTTAGGCGAGGATTAAGTGAAGAGTCTGAAGCTTTACAGGGACTAGTAAGGCCCTCTTCAAATGTAGTTTAGCTAGCTGTCTGCAGGTACACCCACGTGAAAATGTCATAGGGGAACATCATTCTTATGTGACTAGACTGCAATACATAATTTGGAAAGGAAATTGTAACAAATTACTAGTGAAATTAAAACGCCATTTGTGCTACACAGGATCACTAGAAAGATATGAAGCCTTTGGCTGTTAATATTGTCCTTTATTCATCACAGTTCAGTCACTTTTCATGATTTGTGGGAAAGAAGACAGCGCCATAAGGGATACAGTTTGGCATCGTATCTTCTAAATTCAGAGCCTAAACTGCCAAACCTTAGTGGCATAAGCTCAGGTAAAGAATTTGGTCTTTTGAGCCAGTTCCTTATTTTTGAACCTTATACTAAAATGTCATTCCTTCTCCTTTTATAAATTGTTGAAGTTGATCTAACTACCAAAACCTATTCCAGCACTTGGGAAGCTGAGGTAGGAGGAGTGTTGTGAGTTCGAGGCTGGCTTGGGCTACAATGTGAGTGCAAGGCCAGCCTGAGCTACATAGTGCGACCCTGCCTCAAAAAACTAGGGCCGGGAGTTTGGCTCAGTGGCTTAAGCGCCTGTCTGGCAGGCGCGAGGTTGTGAGTTCGATCCTGGTACAAAAAAACCAAAACCAACCAAAAAAAAAATACTTATTATTCACAGTGGACTTACTATACCTTATGTGTATTTCCAATTGTTTTGAATGTATTATGCCACTACTCATCAAATGCTACATAAATCAGAAATTCATCTTGGAATGTTAGTTACATGATCAAGTAAAGCTACTGGACACCCTGGCACTTCTGTGTAGTCAGCTAAGTATCTTCAGTGCCTAGGAAGTATTTGATGGAATTTAAGGGAATATATTCAGGTACTTGGTACTAAGTAAATTTTTATCTCTTAAAAAGTTTAAAAATATGTTCTAGTAGCAAATTCATAGCAATTTAAAAATCCAGGCTGAGGTGCTTGCTCTTTTGTAGCTCGTATTTTCAGAGCATCTGCACTGTGATTGTGGACTGGTGAGGACAGTATAAAACAGCTATGAATGGGCCTAGTAGAAATTCAAACATGAATTATTACTAAGATGAGTGTTTTCACATGAGGGAGGTGATGTTCAGACAGGTTAAGCAACAGAAAGTTGTAAAACCAAGACAAAAACCTCAGTTTTAAATTTCAAAGTCCAAGCCATCTTCCACTGGATTTGAGGTACTGAGAAGAAAAGGTAATTTAACAGATGATTTCTAGAGCTCAATCTCTGTCAGACCCATTTCATTTCGGGGTTAAGGAATTTATTTTTTAAATTTATCCCTTGGTAAATGGATTAAAAAGATAAATACTTTCCAATAGTTTTATATAAATTATTTTATATTCATGAGTGGTTATGAGAATCACTTAAGAAAAGTTCAATTCACACATTTTATGAGGACAAAAATAAACATCTATATAATATCTCCATGCAGCATGAACATGAACTGGTTTGATCTCTGCCTCTGACTTTGTATTTCTTTTTTTAAACATGCTTTATGTTTTACAGCAATTTTAAATTCATAGCAAAACCGAGAGGAAAGTACACGAATTTCCCACACCTTTGCAACCTACATAGGTTCTCAGCCTGGCGCCAGCGCGGTCCTGCAGCCCTGTAGAGGCTCTTGCTGGGGGCGCCCCCTCTCTGCGGCTCACGTCACTGTCCGCTTTGTGTTGTGAGTGTGCACGAATATATGACATGTCTGTCACGACAGAATCATGCAGACCGTGATTCAGCTGTTATTCTCTTCCCTTCTAAACCCTGGCCAATACAGATCTGCTTTCCTTCTCCACAGTTTTGTTGCTTTTCCTAGGATATCAAAGTTGAAATCATGCCGTAGGTAGCTTTTCTCAGGTTGGCTTCTTTCACTTAATAATGTGCCTTTGATTTTTCTCCATGCGTTTTCACGATTTGACAGCTCATTCCTTTTCAATGCTAAATAATAGTCTGACTATACCTTGGTTATCTATCCATTCATTTCTGAAGGACATTCTGGTAGCTCCCATGGTTTGGCGATTAAGAATGATTCCAAACGTCTTGTGCACAGCTTTTGCTTTGAAATAAATTTTAACTTCTTTTGGTAAACAGAAAAGAGTGTGACTACTGCATAATATGGTAGGAGTATGCTTACTTTGTGTTATGATTGATACATTGTGTCAACTTGAGAAGTTTAGAAGTTTAACTGAGAGACTCAGCAGGGAGCCAGGGTTCTTACTTTGTAAATATCCTCATCCTGTGCAAAGGAGGGCAAGGAGATTTTGTGAGTGCAATGTCTGCCCTAGGGAGTGTGTGTGTGTGTGGGGGGGGCGTGGCCTGCTTACACTATAAGGGAGGAGAAGAGGCTTGTTTTCCCCTATTTGCTCTGGCTGCTGCCTTGAAGTTTGCCTTAGCGCCATGGCACCCTGCCTTGGAACCAGCTGATTACGGACTGAAACCTCCAAAAACTGTAAGATAAATAAACCTTTCCTTCTCTCATTTTGGTTGTCAGGTATTTTGTCCCAGCAGAGAGAAAAAAGTAAAAGGAACCAAGACACTTTGTAATAAAGTGCCAAACTATCTTCCTATGTAGCTGTATCATTTTATATTCTCACTTTGAGTGAATAATTATTCTTGCTACTCCACAACCCTGACAGCATCTGGTGTGCAACTATTGTGGATTCTGACAATCCTAATAGGTATGTAGTCAGATGTTACTGTTTTAATTTTCTTTCCCAGATGAAAAATGATATAGAACATCTTTTCATATGCTTAATTACTATTTGATTCTCTTCTTCAATGAGGTGTCTATTAACTTCTGTGACCCATTTTTAATAGATAGTCCTTATTGTTGAGATTAGTAGTTTTATTTATTCTCTTGACAGCATATTACACAGAATAGTTTTTAATTTTAATGTAGTATAACTTACTGATTCTGTCTCACGGATCATGCCTTTAGAATTATTAAAAACTCATTGCCAAACCTAAGACTATCTAGATTGTCTTCTACATTATCCTCTAGGACCTTTACAGTTTTGTGTACTAAAGTTAAATCTGTACTCAATTTTGAATTTATGCTTGTTAAGGGTATGAAGTCTGTGGCTATATTTGTTGTTCATCCTGTGATTGTCCTAACTGGGCATTCTTTTTTTACAATTTATTGAACATTTTTCTTCATTATGTTGCCTTTGTTTCCTTGTCAAAATTTTGTTTCACTGTAGTTGTGTGGGATTACATTCTTGCTTCATGCCTTTTCATTTTACAGGTGATTAGTCATTGATTCGGTTTCTTTATAGATATAGCTCTACTTAGGTTATCTATTTCTTCTTGTGTAAATGTTTGCAAAATGTACCTTCCTGGAATTTCATCCAGGTTCTGGTTTCTATTTTTCTATTTTTTAAGGCAGTATCATGCAACTTTGAGTACTAGAACTTTGTAGCGAGTCTTAAAGTCATGTAGTGTAGCTCAGGTCCCTGACTATGTGGTCCTCCTCCTCCTCGTCTCTCACCTCTTCTTCCTCCTTTCTCTTCTTCAACATGATGTTGAATATTCTTGGTTTTTGTGTCTCTATAAAGACTTTGAAATTTCCTCCTTAGTAACCACATACTAATTTTCTGAGATTTCATTTGAAATTGCATTGATCCCAGAGAGCAATTTGGGAAGAGATGACCTCTTGACAATCTTGAGTCATCATAAACAGAATATTTGCCCACTGAATTTCATGAACACTTCTCAGTATGATGTGCCTCCTTAGGTGGGACATGAGGTTTGGGAGTTCCATGACTGAGAATTTTCTTTGTTCAGGTTGGTTAGGCTATGATAAATCCCAGTAGATTAGGGCTCTCCTATTGAGAACAGAATGCTGTGACCTTTTAAGAATGGTTTCTTTTTCGATCTCTTGCTGGAAGAACATGGGATATTTCTCTGAGAATTACCAGATTTCATTTTGGCCTCCAGTGATTTGTGGCTTACAGTTTAAGACTGCCTGCCCCGACACTGGCTCCTGTAAGTTGCTACTCTTCAGACATTTAAAGTATTAGAGAAACTTAAAACAGTAGCACATAGTCTATCACATAATAAATGAAAGAGGAATGTATTCTGTTAGGAAGGCTCCTAAAGAATGTTCTTTCCTAGGATGACGCCTGGTTAAACACAAAAGCAAGCTGATGTTTGTTTGATTTGCAATTTATTTTTATTTCTCCTTTTGCATCACCTGTTTAACTCTCACTTATTTTTGATTATTCATTGTCTTGCACTCTGAAAGTGGGTTTCCTGCAGGTCACAGTCTTCTTGTTTTGGACTGTGGAGCAGTTTTTCTTGACTTTCCAGCACCTGCAGCCCAACGCAAACACTGCTTTGGATTAGCTCTGGGTCAGCCACCTGCAAAGAGAAGATTTAGCCTCTTGTATACTTCTTTTCTTTCTTTGAGAGAGTCTGAAGGAAACCTAGTCACAGGATTGCCCTTTTTTGATATTTCCGGCTCACTCCCTGTCCTTTCTCTTGAGCAGGCCGTATTTTCTCTCCTCAGCCTGCGAGCTTCTGTTTTCTGCCTGGCTGCGCTCACCGCCTTCCTATGGCACCTCAGGGAATTGCCCTCTTATTACCACAATTACAATCTGTACACATTTCATTAAACTAATATCGCTTCGCACAGGCTTTCTCCACAGAACTGCACAGCTGGAGGCCCATTTCTTTTCCTCAGCTTAAACACTTTGACAGGTTAAGAAAGCTATTATGGCTGAATAACAGGTGTTGCAAAACACTGTGCATTTGATGTTTAAATGAGAGAGCTTCTTTATTGACTGCCTTTATTGCAGCTAAGGCTCTCCTTTTTCACAATGATTGGATTTTTATTGTTTTTACTGCTTTTTAAAGTGTATTCTGTTGTTTCGGAACAGGTCCGAAGTGACTGTGTGTGGTTATTTGTTTTTCTGCTGTCCTTTCCTTTTTATTATTATTATTATTATTATTTGTGCTGCCTGCTTTCCTTTCCAGGTGAAGAATAGTTGCAGAAACAGAAGAATTTTATTGGGACTTGTTCTCTCTCTCTCTAGTAGAAGCACACCAACTTCATGAACAAGTCCCAGTGGGCCTTTAAGGGGCTGTGTCTTCATTATTTTGCGTCTGTTTATATTGTCTTCCTCAGTCCACTCATCTACCTTCCAGTGACCCAGTGAATTGGCTCCCAAATGAGAGACAATAAAATAAAAACCGTGGGAGCAATGGTTTACTGTTAGAGCTTCTTATCTGAATATCACTTTCTCATTATTTGTCCAGAACCTTAGTGCATAGAACACACATGCTGATGCATAGTTTCTGGTATTTATCCTTTATCTCTTGACATTTTGCTTGTTTTTCCTTACACTCATCAACATTAAGCAATTCTTTATTCCTTTTCTCTGTTTGCTCACAGAATATCATGCTCAGCAGGATTTAGTCTGCTTTATTATTTCAATAAGATAATTTTTGCTGAAGAGACAGTCAAGTGTTAAAATATCATTTTTCAAAGGCAGCGCTCAGTGAGAGAGAACATGTGATTATGAAAGCATAGAAATGGGTGGAAATAAAAGATGGCTTTGAAATACTTATATTTGGGCTTTTATAGACTCTAATGCACTGCTTTTCATATTGTAGGCACTCAGAAATACTTATTAACTCAGCTATAAGCCACAGCATACCTTCCTAAACCAAAATTCATATTTCATGTTTACTTACATCTTCTACCAGTAGAAAGCAGAAAGGAAAAGAATAAGGGAAAAGAAAGTTCACAGTCTATTTTAGCTGAATATTTACATTTTTCTTACTGTTTTCAAACTTATAATCATTATAAGCATTTCCTATTCATTTTTGTTAGGTCTGCTGAAGCCACGTCTGTGAAAAGATCCATGTTTTACCCAAAATATGTGTATCATCCATCAAGGTTGGGTCAGTGCCTTATGTCTCTGCATGTTTTTAATATGTAGAGAATTTCTTAATATAAAGGAAAGCTTCAGTATAGGGTTGTTGAAAGAACTTTATTCCCTTGGGAGATTAGGAGTACTTCATGTAGATTTCAAAGGAGTTGAAGATCTCTTAAAACTCTAAGTGCAATTCTGTGTACAGGCACAGAAGTAAGGGCAGGGAGAACTTCTGGGTTTCATTTGTTTTTCAAAGGAATCTGTAAATCAAAATCATTTTTTACTTTTGAAAGAAATATTGTGAGTGATAATTTAATAAACATTGGTCAGTAAGAGATTATTTATTGAGCCAGAAGTTTAAATATTTTTTCTATTGTAAAGTTGCAATGTGGGATTGAGAAAACTTGCTAAGCTTTACTTGTTCTTATAAAAACACTCTTAAAATACTCAATGGTTTCTTTCCCCAGAGTCAGATTCTGTCAATCCTGAGTCTACAACTGTGACACAGATGTGTATTTTCAATAATAAACCAAAACTCGTGCTTTCTATAACTTTTTATAGATTTAAAAGTGCTTCTTCATTTGAAAGAGGACCAAAATCCATCTCACTGGAGTGCTGATTCACAAACCTCTCTGGGAACAGGGAAAGTCACTTCTATTTTCAGAGAGTTCCAAATACAGTGTGTGTCTTAGCCCCTGTGGTGTCGAACTCCATTTTTAAAATATTGATAATAATCTTACATTTTTGAGGCCTATTTCTCACAAGAATTTTAATAAATTTCATAATGTGAAGCAGGGCTGCTGTTCTCCTCATTTTACAGGTATAACTCAAACACAGATATTGCTCACTGATTTTTCTAATGTCTATTTGGGCCACCAGTGGAAATGTAAATCAGAATATTAGCTCAGAATTTTAGCTGGTTGGTTGCTTCTACAATAATAAAGTAATCTATCTATCTATCTATCTATCTATCTATCTATCTATCTATCATCTATGACTTTAGGAATACCTTGCCAAAAGAACTTCTTGTGAAATATTTTTCTTTCTGGGTTCAAGTTGGAGAAAAAAAATTACCTAGGAAACTGATTTTAAAATAAAAGAGAAGTAATTTTTTAAATTTGAACCAGCAGAGTTAACTAAAATACTGAAAATAACTATCTATATAAAGATATAGTAAAATCCTATATGATATAATAGTTTATGGTAAACCATTGTATTAAATTTTAGGAATTATCTGTTTTCCTCATATGAATCTGTGAGGTTTCCAGGATGGGTTTTAGCTTGAATAAAAGATGATTTATAATGTTAAGAGGATTTTGATTTTTCCTTTAAGTTTCAATTACGCTAATAATTAGCACATTATGAATACCATTTATCAGATTTTTAAAACTTTGTATCACTTAGTATTTAGGTAAAAAGGTAAGTTCAAAAAAAGTCAAATTCAGTTTTACCTCTGCACATTCATTCCTTTTAAATATTCCTGCAAGGTATGACTATGTTTGAAGAAATTCACTGATTCAGTCTATTGAGAATAATAGAAGCAGCTGTCATGACTGCCTGTCAGTTAGATTGTGCTGTCTTTCTCTTGTCCTAGAAATTCATTTTCCTGAGAGCATTTATGTTATTGAAAGCAGCACAGCCTGGTGAAGCCGGCCATTACCTCTACTTCATTTCCATTCTGCCCAGTGGTCCCCTCCTAAGTTCCTTTCTGTCCCCTGAAGTCTCCATCACTCCGCTGCATCTCATCAAATGCCATCTCTGCCACAGGGGGAGCTTGCTGAGCACAGCAAACTGGGGAGGAGCACAGCTCCCAGGAGTCCGGGGCTTCCTGGGCTTGTTCCTGAGCCAGCAGCAGCCGAGATGACCCAGATTCAGGAGCTGCTTTCCCATCTCTGTTTTACCGTTTCCCGGAATGACATTCTTGCATTTCCACTAGGATTTGAAAACACAGCATGACATGTGTGGGTGGTACAATTTCCTCTGTTGGAAGAATGAGGGCACAATGGGAAATTTAAAGCCATCAAGAGTAAGAGAGTGAGTGTAACAAAGCAGAAAATATTTGCCTGGTGTTCCTGCATATATGTGTGTGTGTACGTGTGTGTGTGTGTGTGTGTGTGTGTGTGTGCGTGTATGTGTATGACTAGTGAGAGAGTGACACTTGCTGATGTGGTTATGGTCACCCAGACTTATGCAGCTTTCAAACACAACATGAGAAACTGGAGGAATGTGTTTATCTGGGAGTTAATTGTTTGTAGATAACAGTATGCCAGAAAGAAAAAGGAGTAATATAATTTAATAATTCATTTAATAAAAAATTCATTTGTTACCCAGTAATGGTAAATAACATAAAAATTCCAATAGTCCATAGACATAGAATGAAAATGAATTTCTTCTCCTCTTCCTTCTCCTCCTCCTCTTCTTCTTGGCTTCTGTTGAAAATTACATTAGCTATTAATCAATATCCATAAAAGGATTCTTGTATCTGAATAGTAGTTCTTAAACGCAGGGGTACACTAAAATCTCTTGGAAACTTGGTGAAACTGTAGTGGTTTCATCCCATCCTACACCACCAGACCAGGACTAGGCTGCTCTGTTAAATCTCCAGTTCTGCTTGTGTCCCATTTGAAAATTACTGATCCCAACCGGAAGGGCAACAATCACAACTGATTCACCTCTATTTATTTTAAAGAATTTTGTATCATTTTATGTTATACAATTTAGTAACTTTGCAGCAACTCATAGCCAATCAACCTTCCTGTTTATTATTGTAAATTATCAAATTCTAATGGCATACATTTATGTTGCACACAGTGATATTAAGATATATATATATATAAAATACATATCTATGACATATATATTACAGTGATTAATTAAGCTACTTAGCATATCATCTCAGATATTTATTGCTTTTTATGATGAGAATATATGAAATTCATTGTCATTAAATTTGAAATCTACATTGCTGTCAACTATACTTATTTTGTGCAATAGATCTCAAAACATGAAAAAACACCTTACTGTTCCTAACTGAAGTTTTGTACCTTTTGACTAACATGTTTCCAGTTCCCCTATTTTCAACCTCTGCAATCATGATTCTGCTCTCTCTTTCTGAGTTCACTTGTTTGAGCTCTACACATGAAGGGGCTCTTGTGCTCTTGTGTGTTTGTCGTGTTTCTGGCTTACTTTCCATTGCATAATGTTGCTCATGTTCATCATGTCACGATGACAGCTTTCTTTCTTTCTTTTTTTTTTTTTTTTGCGGCACCGGGCATCAAACTCACATCCTTGCACCTACCAGGCAGGTGCTTAAGCCACTGAGCCAAACTCCCAGCCCTAGATTTTTTGAAACAGGGTCGCACTGTGTAGTGCAGGCCAGCCTTGCATTCACGTTTGGTAGCCCAATCTGGACCTTGAACTCACAACTTCACCAACCTCAGCCTCCCGAGTGCTGGGATTAAAGGCGTGTGCCACCACCCTCAGCTTGACAGCTTTCTTTTGAAGGCTAAAGATTATTCCATTGTGTGTAGAAAGAAGGTTTTCTTTTTCCTTTCACCACTGGTGGAGACACACTGATTCCATAACTTGACTGCTGTGAATATGTGCTGTGCTGACCATAGGCATGCAGGTAACTCTTTGACATTTTGACTTCAAAAACTTTGGCCATATAGGTGCATCTCATAGAAGTGGAATTTTTGCCCCTTTTTTTAAGTTTTTTGAGGAATCTTTATATAATTATCTATAATGGTTATATTAATTTAACTCCTCCTAGCTGTGACAAGGGTTACCTACTTTTCACATTTTGCTGTCTTATTTG
Organism: Dasyprocta punctata; assembly: GCA_004363535.1. Lineage (NCBI taxonomy): Eukaryota > Metazoa > Chordata > Mammalia > Rodentia > Dasyproctidae > Dasyprocta > Dasyprocta punctata. The sequence continues at coordinate 62,563 of RJWM01007026.1, read as the reverse complement.
CTTTCTTCATTACTGGGACACCAGGATCTCAAGGAGGCAGGTTTATTAGGGCTCATAGTGTGTTTGATTTCAGTGCATAGTTGACTGGCTCCAAGGCAGGGCCCCAAGGCGCAGGATGCTTCCTGGTGGGATGACAGGCTGGAGTCAGGGAAGGAAGTCAAAGGAGCAGGAAGGGAGACAGACTCTCAGGCCACACCCGCAGTGTTCACCTCCTCTGAATGAGGCCCCCTAGCTCCCATTCTCACCCTTAGCTATAAACTCAGAGGTGGACCAGTCCCGATGAGCATCACATCCCCATCATCCAGTCATTACCCATAGCCCACTTGGGAGCACATGAGTTTGGAAGGATGTCCAGAGATGAACCATCGCACTCATCTGCATTTATCTGTTTTTGTCTTTTTGATTATAGCCATTTTGACAGTTGTGAGGTAATAAATAGCTCATGTGGTTTTTAATTTGCATTTGAATTTCCCTAATGACTAATGATTTTAAACTTTTTTTTTCATATACTGTATATGTTGGTCATTTGTATGTCCTTTTTTGAGAAATATCTCTTCTGTTTTTAAATTGAGTTTTCTTGCTATCAAGTTCTAGTTGAATGCTATTTTAGTTACTTTAAGCCTGTAATAGAGCTTGAAATCAGGTAGTATGATGCCTAAAACTGCTTTTTTCTTCAAGAGTGTTTTAGGTGTTCAGGGTTTTTGTAATTCCATTTGCATTTTATGATTTTATTTCTATTTTTGTGAAAAAATGTTAGAATTCTTACAAGGTTTATATTCAATTTGTAAATTACCTTGGGTAGCATGGACACTTTAAAAATACTCTTCCAATTCATGAACACAGAGTATCTCTCATTTGTTGTGTCTTCTTCAGTTTCTTCAATATTTTATAGTTTTCAGCATTCAGATATTTTTCTCTCTTCTATTAAATGTATTCTAAGTATTTCATTTCAGTTTTTGCAACTATGGTCAATCAGATTGCTTTGCTGATTTCTTTCTAGGAAAGCTTGTGATTAGAGTATAAAACTGCTACTGATTTTATGTTCTACAAGCTTGCTATTCATTTGTTCTAATAGTTTCTCAGATTTTTTAAGGGCTTTACATATAAAATATGCTGGCAGCAAAGAGTAACAATTTCATGTTGCTGTTTCCCAATTTATTTCTTTTTCTTTCCTAATTGCTCTGGCAGGGACTTATTGGTATTATGTTGGTTAGGAGTAGTGAGAGGGTCATCCTTGCCTTTTCCCGTTTTAAAAGAAAAACTTTCAACATTAGTTGTGACCTTGTCATGTATGATACTTACTCTGTTGAAGTATATTCCTTTTACATCTAATTTTTTTTATCATGGAAGAATATGAATTTTGTCAAATGATTTTTCTGCATCTAATGAGATCACATGGTTTTTGTCTGTCATTGTGTTAATGTGATACCTCACATTACATAATTTGCCCATATTGAACCATTTTTGCATCTCAAGGATAAATCCCACTCAGTCATGGTCAATCATCCTCTTAATGTGCTATTGAATTTGTTATCTATTAATTTATTGAAGATTTAGTTCTGTCTTTGATATAGACCAAATTTTACTACTTTTCACCATTTTTGCCACAAATCTATTTAGTTACCAATGAAGCTACTACAATAGAGCAGTTTTCTTGATTCTACCCTTGCTATTCCTTACTCAGTTCTTTCCTGTACAGGTGATCCTGCTAACACTTAAGATCATATTCTTCCCCTTCTAATAATGCCTCACGGCTTGTAATATAATTCAGAGTAAAATCTTAAGAGTTCTGGAGCCTGTTACCTCTGTTTCCTCAATGGAGCTTCCTTCTCTCAGCTGTACACTCTGATTTCTATTTTGGCATACCTATCTGATTGCCTTCCTTTTCTGGGCTCAGTCTTTCTCTAGGTTACCACCTATATCAGTAGCTTTCTTCCTTCCAAACCCAAACACAGCAGCTGGCTCCTTGCCCAGGATGATTACTTGACTGTTCTTTGTTGGATAGAATCTTAGAACAAACTAAGTTAATTTGCTGTGTGTTTTTCAGCACTTATTACCACATGACATGTTATATGTTTATTTGTTTGTTTACCCTGAATAGAATGTGAGCTTCCAAATCAAGATCTTTTCACATGTTGGTTCTTTTTGGACTGTAAAATTCTCAAATTTAAAAATGGCTTTTTAAATTTTATTATACATGTAAACCATAAGATCTGGATTTTTTTGGTAATCATTTTGCAGATTCACAGAAAATGTATTTAACTGCTTAAAAAATTTGTGAATGTGAAGCTTAGACTAAATTCTAATTTGTTAATAATGCAAATGTGTGTATATTCTCAGGCAACTTGCGAGTGAGAATGATTCCCTTATTATTCATTCATTTTTATCTCTGTCTTTTCATCAGTAAATTTTGTTCATAGTGATTTCTCATCCTCACAACAAAGCTGTATGTATCCATAATGCCTCATTTGCATAAATTCATTGTTCTATAGTTAGAAAACCATCCAATTAATTCCATGTAACATACCCATAAAAATTGTTTTTGCACAATAACCTAAATTTAGCCTATTTTCTGAACCCAAAGATAGAACCTATTGTCTAACAAATGGTTTTTTTGTTAGCTCTGTGTGTATAGGACACTTTACATCCTTGATTTTCAGAATATTTATTTAAGTATGAGAGTGATAGGACAGGAAAATATGCAGATAATTTCAGATAAGGTATATTTTATGAAACTCGTCCCTGAATTATTTGATTTTAATGATATTTAACACTGATTGTTTGAGTTTAGTTGTAAGATTTTAGATCCCCAGTTCTGGCATGAATATTTTGATAGCTAATAAAATGCCACAGATAGTTATGACACTAAAAATATGCAGAGAAAGAAAAATGTTAAACAAATGTGTTAATAAGATATTTACCTGTATTAAATTTGAGTGGATTAAAATACAGTTCACTTTTCTAAATTTTACTTTTGTAAATTTTTACTTTAACATAATAGCAGCTTGTTGTGCATCTCAGTACCTTTCCCTGAGGGATACAGGAATAAACTGTGTTTACTCACTTGGTGCAACAAAAAGCAAAGTGTGTACATGTACAAAAATGTCAAATCAATATTTACACCCACATTATGCTCCATGGAGGAGCTTTATGTATGTTTACCTGAGCATCACAGAGGTTATATTACATTCCCACCACCCTAGAATTTGTTTTAAAAAAGTTTTCTTTTGATTTTTCTGGCATAAGTAGCCAAATTTAGTACAATGGCACATGAAAATCAGTTTGCAAGTTTTGGAGGAGGTCAAAAGTGAATCATCAGATTACTAATGCATGAATAATGAAGAGGATTCGTTATAGTAAAATGCATGCTTTCGTACCAGAAAAGTAGTGTGGATGTATGATGATAATGATGATGATGACAATGATGATTTTGACATTAACCAAGTGAGCCAAAGTTTCTGTGACACTGAAATGGAGCAAGAATTGGCTCATACAGACACAGGGAATGCAAAACCTCTTGATTCTGGTGATGAAGAAAAAACAGCAATGTGAGTAAATATTTGACTAGTCAAAATGTTGCAAAATGATGACACAATCAAACGGAATGTTCCAGTATTAGAATTATGTTCAAAAATACAGTGAGAGTCTTTGCAAGGATAAAACATATTGGACAGAATGCCAGCACTGCCATTAAATGTTGGAAATTGTAGCAGATGAAATGCTACAAGATACTGTGAAGTACACAGAGGTTTAGAAACAAGTAAAATGTTCTGTACACACCAATAGCCATATTAAAAATGTATTTGTTATAACATTTCACTTGCTGAACTGAAAGCATTTATAGGACTGCTGTACTTAGCAGGAATTTCTCATGGTAATTGCAGGAATGTAAAAGATCTATGAAAGAGTGATGTATCACAACATGGCAAAAAATGTATGCCCTTGTAGGTGTGAAGACTTACTGTTTTTAATTTAGAAATTTATCCTGCAACTTAGCCATCAGATCCTTATTCACATAGTAATAAACTGAATGATGGTGTGGACAGACTTGTTGCTCCCATCTCCCAAACTAATTGGAATGCAACACTTGACAATTGATTTACAGGTTTTCAATGGATATTACACTTCATAACAGAGCACAAGTTTACCAGCATGAGAAATGTACACAGGGACAAAGCAGAAATTCCAAATAAATTATATTTCTCTAGACTTTCTTCCTACAGTTATAGATATCAGGCAAATAGCTACCACAGTTTGTCAGTAGCCAGGCTGATCTTGAGACTACTGTTAGTGCCAACTGAACTACTTTAACCAGGATGTCATATGTTGTATAACCAGTTCCCCCTCCCCCATAAGACAACACTGTGACTGTAGGGGATCATAGCCATCACCATTGTCCTGCAACAAAGGAATGGACCCTAAATCAAATAGGTAATAACTCCTCAGTCTTAATATGTTGGGAAGGTAGGTTCTAGAGAGAGACATAAAGATCAAGAACCACAAATGTCTAGAAGACATCCCAAGGATCAGACACCTCCAACAAAACCCTCTGTACCAGTAGTAAGGTTATCCAACATTAGAAATCTACAAGTATCAACACAGAAAAAAAATAAAATAGAAAATAGAAAATGACATGACAAAGAATCAAAATGCAATTCAACATGCCCAGCCCACCCAGGACAAGTCCAGAACAAAGAGAGAGAGAGGAAATTGGAAACCAGCAAGTGGAACTCTTTGAAATGATAGCAGCAGAAGTAAAAAAACCAATATAAGAGGCCATAGAAAAAGTAATCTCCAAGGTGCAAAAAGGAATGACTATCAAATTAAAAAAACCTTAAAACACACACAGATAAACAAATGGAGGAAAGCGATGAAAACCATGAATACCAAACATAGATAAGAAATGGAATCAACGAAATAGATGCAAACAGAAATGCAGGAGATCATCAATACTGCCTATGAGAACCTGTATTCTAATAAGATAGAAAACACAGAAGAAATGGAAAGATTCCTAGGTAAAATCAAATTTCCAAAACTAAATCAAGAGGATATAAAAATCTAAACAACCTGATGCCAACCAATGAAGTTAAAAATTTACCAAAAAAGAAAAGCCCCCCCAAAACCCAACAAAACAAAATAAAACAAAAACCTTTTTACAGTGAAAGACACCTTGCCAAAAATCATGCAATAAGTACGTGAAGTATTCTGAATATTTTGAGGGGGTTAATGTCCATGTCAGTTTTTTAATTTAAATGTTAATCTTAATTTTCAATCACATCTTATTGACTAACCATACACAGTAATTTCTGTCAAATAAAAATATTACAGTGAGAAAAAAAGAAAATCCCAGGCCCTGATGGATTTACTGTTGAATTCTACAAGAAATTTAGAGAAGAACTAGTGCCACTAATGCTGAAACTCTTCAGTGAAATTGAAGGTAAGCAGTATTCCAAAATCATTCCTGGAAGCAAGTATTACACCGATTCCAAAACCAGAGAAGAACCCAACTAAAAACAAAACAAAGCGAAACAAAAAAACAACCCAAAAAACTAGAGGACAATCTCACTAATGAACATGGATGTAAAACTTAATAAGATACTGGCAAAGAGAATGCAGCAAACTATCAAGAAGATTATATACCATGACTAAATAAGATTCATTCCAGGAATGCAGGGATGGTTCAACATACAAAGATCAGTAAACGTAATACATCATATTAACAGAACCAAAGACAAAAATCACATCATTATCTCAATAGTTGCAGAAAACATTTGGCAAACTCCAACACTCATTCATGATTAAAAAAAAAAAAACCTAAAGAAAATTGGAATAGATGGTCTTTACCTCAATCTTGCAAAAGGCTTCTATAACCAACCAACAGCCAACATCACACTACATGGTCAAAAAATGAAAGCTTTCACTCTGAAATCATAAACAAGACAAGGATGTCTATTATCACTATTCCTATTCAATATAGTTCTGGAAACATTAGCCAGAGCAATTAGACAAGAGAGAGAAAAGACGTAAGGATAGGAAAGGAAGAAGTTAAATTACCATTATTTGCAAATGACATGATACTTTACCTAGAAGACCTCAAAAACTCCACCAAAAAACTTGTAGATTTAATATCCAAATTCAGTAGTATAGTGGGATACAAAGTCAAATCTCAAAGATCAACAACATTCCTGTACACAAGCAACAGACTCACAAAGAGAGAAAACATGGAGTGCACACACTTCCTAATAGCATATAAAAAATGAAATACTTAGGAATCTCTCAAACAAAGGATGTAAAATATCTGTACAGAAAAATTTGCAGTACCCTAAAAAAGGACATTGAAGAGCATATCAAAAATGGAAAGATATCCCTTGCTCTTGGGTAGGAAGAACAAACATTGTGAAAATGACCATACTCCCAAAACTGCTACACAGATTTAATGCAATTCCAATCAAAATACAATTATTATACTTCACAGATCTGCAGAAAACACTAGTAAAATTCATTTGGAACCATAAAAGACCTAGAATAGCAAATATCTGGGCAACAAAGACACGTCAGGACACATCACAATTCCAGACCTAAATCTATACTATACAGTTACTTTGATAAAATCAGCATAAAACTGTCAAAAACAAAACAAAACAAAACAAAACAATACAAAACAAAACATAAAAACTTTCCTGAGAATCAGCACAACAGAATGGAAGATACAGGCAAACACACTCAGCCACCTTATCATTGACAAAGGAGTCAAACGTGTTCACCAGAAGAAAATAGCTTCTTTAATAAATAGTGCTGGAAAAATTGGCTTTCCCCATGCCAAAGACTAAAACTAGACTCACGTCTATCACCATGCATTAAAATAAAGTCAAAACTGATCAAAGGTCTAAATATTAAAACAGAATCACTAAATTTACTAAAAGAGAAAATGGTAGAAATCTTGAAGATATAGGTGTACACTTCATGAACAGAACCTAGACAGCAAGAGAAATATTACAAAGAATCTACAAATGAGATCTCACCTTCTTAGAAAGCTTCTGCATAAGAAAATAAATCACCAACAGAATGAAAAGACAACCCATAGAGGGGGAGAAATTATAGGCAGTTGTCCCGCAGGTAAAGGAATTATAACTAGAACATAAAAAGAATTGAAAAATTAGACACCACAAAGTCAAGCACCCTATCCATAAATGGGCATCTGAAATGAATACATACTTCTCAGATGAAGAAATGCAAATGATAAATAAATACTTGAAACACCACTGGACATTTGAGAGATGCACATTAAAATAATACAGATTTCATTGCACCCCAGAAAGAATAGCTATTATGAAGAAATCAACTGGTAGCAAATGCTGGCAGGCCTGTGGGGAATAAGGAGCCCTTCTCCACTGTTGGTGGGAGTGGAGACTGGTGTAATCACTCTGGAAATCAGTGTAGAGATTCATCAAAAAACTAGGATTAGAGGTCCCATTTGATCCAGCTATTCCCCTTCTGGGTATCTTTCCAGAAGATTTAAGAACATCGTACAACAATGATATATGTGCACCCATGTTTATTGCAGCACAATTTGTAATAGCTAGATCTAGGAAACAACTGAAATACCCATCAACCAAGGAATGGATTAAAAAGATTTTTTTTTTTTTTTTTTTTTTGCGGCACCGGGGATTGAACTCACAACCTCGCGCCTGCCAATGGAGTAGTATTCAGCCATAAAGAAGGATAAACTGGAGACTTTTATAGGCAAATGGATGCCACTTGAGACCATACTCAAAGAATAACAAATTGTTACTGCTGACGTCAACATTTGCACCTTGAAGGAAATAGGGAAACTTTGACAAATGAAAGCCTGAGATGGAAACTTTCTACAACAAAACCAAAGGCAGAATAGATGTTGTTGATGAGTTATGCAACAACCCTATGACATCACTTGAAACACAAAGCATTGTCCAATGGTTGTGTTCTACTTGATTCTAAATATATGTGGCACAAATAGTCTGACGGTTGCAAAGAAAATAGCAAGTATAAAGGACCATGGATTAATTTTCTTAGAGGACAGGTGAACAGGCAGATGCAACATCAGAAAAAAACTATTATGACAAGAGAAAAACCAAAAAGATGTCAACTATGCCCTGTAAGAAAGGACAGGAAAGCAAAACATACATGCTATCAGTATAAAAGATACATTGTGTATGGAACATGCAATTTTCATGTGTGAAGACTGCCTTGGGTGTGACAATTGAAGCACAGATTATTGTTGTAGAGTTCTAATGGTATTTTCATTATAGTTCACATAGGTTTTTTTTCATTTCTGATGTTGCTTCTTAGGTTTTATAAGCAAGCGCACATCTGATGTGAAAATGCTGATGTCTATCTTAAGAATTCATCGCACATTTGATATTTTATTTTATTGACATCTTATTTTCTTATGTAGGTGTGATCATTGAAGTCATGCTTTTTTTGTTAGATTGCTATTGGTATTTCCATTGCAGTTCATATAGAAATTTATTTTGGATGTTATCTTTTAGGTTTTATAAGTAAGTACACAACTGATGTGAAAATATTGATATTTATTCTAACCACACAATACATATTAAGAATTAATACTTTATGTTCCTGTTAATTATTACATTGTGTATTATAATAAGAAACTCTTGACAAAAAGCAAGATCAATGAGATGTCCAATATGTCTTACAAAAAAGACAGGAAAACCAAACACATTTGCTGTCAGTGAAAGTGATGTTTGTATACGGAACGTGCTGCTACAGACTGCCTTGTGTGCAGACTGCCTTGGGTGTGATAATTGAGGTAAAGATTATTTTTTTGTAGAGTGCGATTGGCATTTTTACTTTTCATTCATATAGACATTTGTTTCTTTTGTTCTTTTTTTTAGATTTTGTACACCAAAAACCAGTCAGCATTGAAAATTTTGATTTTTTTGGTAAACACTCAATAGATATTAAAAATGCAGTACTCTATTTTGTGATTTTTTTCCTTTTAAGCAATCACTGTTTAATATAAGTAAACTCATAAGATTAAAATTATTATTTCAACCGGGCGTGGTGGCACATGCCTTTAATCCCAGCACTCAGGAGGCTGGGGTAGGAGGAGCATTGTGAGTTCGAGGCCCCCTTGGGCTACAGCGCAAGCCCAAGGCTGGCCTGAGCTACATAGTGTGACCCTGCCTCAAAAAAGTAGGGCTGAGAGTTTGGCTCAGTGGCTTAAGCGCCTGTCTGGCAGGTGTGAAGCTGTGAGTTGGATCCCCAGTGCTGAAAAAAAAATTATTATTTCATCAGAAATATTCTAAAGAATAAAGATGAGTGCGACACTCCAATGGTTACGCTGTGCAATAGCAAGTGTGCCTTATGCTTTGGGGTTAACAGCAGTTGGCTAAGTGGATAATAACTCATTTTTCCCTCTCAAAGAGGCTTTTCACATAACAGCAATCTACTTTAGAAGAATCTACTCCCTCCCCCCACCCCGCCATGCTCTCTCTTGCTCCTTGTGTTAGAATAGTGGAAAGTAGAGTGTGAGTGTCAAATCTGTGATGTGCTATGAATAAGCAGGTGAGAGTGGGCAGATGGCTTGGGAAGATGGCTTGGGAGCCACAGAATCCAAGGCAGAACTGATACCCAGCTCTTCACAATCACGTCCACCAAGGCAGTCGGAACTGGCTAAAATGGGACTCATGTCTGTTCTCTCCTCTTCCAAAGTCCACCCAATTTTCTGGCCCTGAGAACCCAGAGAGAAACTACAGACATATCAAAGGAGCTCATCAAGTGTCCTACGGATGACTAACATAAAAAGTGCATTCTGTGTACCAATCAGAGTTATTAAATAAAACTCACATTAAACACCACAAAATTTCTGAGAATACCCAATGAAATATATATATTAAATGAGAAAATATATTATTTAATGGACTAATACCAACTTTCAAAAGTGTTTCTATGTGTTTATACGAATATTTCTGTAACTATTAGAGAAAAAGGACATGTCCTTACATTTCTCTTACTAATTATTAATTATGCTGTTCTAATTTCATGGATCCTTACTGTTCCTGGCAAAATACATCACTTCTAACATGAATTGTTTTGTAAATAGTTGTGTTTAATTTTTACCATCAAAGATACAGTGCATCCTCACGTCCACTGCAGCACTATTTACAATAACCCAGGGGTGAAAACAAACTAAATGTCTACCAACTGATGAACAGATAAAGAAAACATGGTACATCTATACAATGGAACACTATTCAGCTATAAAAAGAATGAAATCATTTCATTTGTGACAACCTGGATGGAACTGGAGATTATGAGAAATGAAATGGGTATCACACAACATCACTTGTGTGTGAATGCTACAAAAGTTAGTCTCACACCCATGTGTGGTGGTCAGTCTTACCTGTCAACTTGAGTAAATTGGGAAACCTCTAAGAAACTAGGCAAGTACACTTGGGAGTGTGTTTGTGGAGGTCCTTCCAGACAGGATTATTATGTGGGTCAGCAGACTGAGGGGAAAGATCCACACATTTGCTGGCACTGTCCATTAGGCTGCAGCGTGATGGAACAAAAGTGGAAAAAAAGAAAAAAAAGGGGAAGTTAGCCAGGTGTCACATGCTAGATTCCCCTCATAGAATCCTCTCCTGATACCATGTATTCCCTTTGGACATCAGATTTCAGCTTCTTCAGATTTTTCATTGCAAACTTATGCCAGTGACTCTCAAGGAACTTTCAGGCCTTCAATATTGGACTGAGCTGGGTCCTTGGTTCCTCTGGTTCTGAGGCTTCCAGCTTCTTGGATGGAGTGGTTAGGATTCTCTGACTCTTGCTGTGTTTCCTGGCTGCAATGTGTTAGGCTAGTTCAGTCTGCACTTCACTTCGGACCTGAAGCATCTGCCTTGGAGTCAGTCCAAAAAAGACGAAAACCTCTGAAACGCTGAACCAAAATAAACCTTTTTTCCCTTTAAATAGTTTTTCTCATCTATTTTTCACAGCAATGGAAGATGGCTAACACAATGTGTATCAAACATTACATGATACCTCATTCATATGCACAACTTTTATGTTTTTGTTTATCAGTTATAAAAGAATACAATGCAGTGCATGCTATGGAGGAAAAAAGATTCAAAAAGTATCATTGTCATCGAGATCATGATTTAGATACAATTTTGGTTTAAACATGGAAGTCATTACTCATAGATGCTATCATTTGGAAGAAAGCAAGCAAAGCAGAAAGAGACAAATACATAACAAAAATATTGTTCAAGTGTATTGTTAATGAAACTGCCACATAATTGTACATCAGTGATTTACCATTTATTAAGTAAAAATGTAGCTTTGAAACAAAATAATTTTCATTTCTCCATTGAGGTTTAAGTGAGAGTTTTATAAAGTGTCTTGCAATTTTAGCCATGTTTTTGCTCAATTGAAATTTTAACAGCCAGAGAAACCAACTGAAAAGCATCTATAAATAATGTACATTTGTTTTCCATTGCAAATGCAATTTTTAAAACTTTTTACACATGTGAGTAAAAAAAGTCTTGCTTTTGAGAAAAGTGAATGGAAGGGGAAGTCTATAGAGCTCAGATGTGTCGTGTGTGTGTGTGTGTGTGTGTGTGTGCACCAACTCCCCACCATGAATGTGATCACTACATACCGAAAACATGTACTTATGAGCAAAGAAAGTACTGCTTCAGATAATAGGCAATTGCATTAGATACTGGTTTACCTTTTGAAAGAGAAGTGAGTAAAATGGGCAACAAACTCCACTGTCTATCCAAGATAGCTGTTAAAGGAAGATAAATGCAAATTAGTTAAGTTTAAGTAACTGTCAAATTGGTAAAATAGTTGTTTTGCCATGAATTTCTAGTATGAAGTTATAGAACATTGCAGTTTTTAGAGAGGGTATATTAATACTTCTAGTCCACCTGCTAAGTCTCACTCCTTCCTCAATCAAGTAGTCTGTGTCCTCCTTCTCCTTCCTGTTCCCCTCCTCCATGCTACTCAGCCGTCGTGTCTCGTCATGAAGAATCTCCAGCTACATTTATGGGTCCTGACCAAAACTCCATTTAAAATTTCAACTGACTGGCAGCACCAGCTTCCAGATCTGTGGGTTATGAAGGCTTCAGACGATTACCACTTCTAGGCTTTCGGCCTCACCACACAGTGCTGTGTAGAGCAGAGACAAGCGCTTATTGCTGGTTCTGCTGATATTGCGTATTGAACAGCAAGATAAACGTTATGCTGGTAAGATTTGACATGGTTTGTTACATGCTATTAAATAACTGAGAAAAGGATAACAATCTAATGTCGAGAACAAAAACTATAAGCTCCTATTTTAAATATTATAATATTACTTGATTTTTTGATTTCTTCATGAGTGTGTTAACTTTTGTTTTCTATATTTTGGAGTTATTTTATTAGTTATATGCATGTTTAGACATATATTCCTGGAAATTCAATTAATATTTACTCTGTGAAAATGTTTTATTCCAAATAGATTTAGAGCATCATTTATGTGTATATTATACACTCATGCTGGTTGTGTCTTGTCTAGTCTATTTTACCCACTTCATTTGCTGTCTTTTCAAACTTCTTTTGTCATTATGATTTACACAATTCTTATAGAAAAGTATGTTACTAGATTGAAAAATATCAATCTTTGAATTTCAGCTGGTAAATTTAGTTCGCTTATTGTTATTATCAACATATTTATTACAGCATTTTATTTTCTGTTATCTTTTTATCTAGTTGTCTTCACATTTTGGTTTGCTTTATTTGATATTTTCCTCATTCATTGATTTTCTTTTCAGTTTAGAAATTATACATAATTTTTCCATTTTTAAATGTATACTCTATTAGGCTACTGTACAACAAATTTTGAAATAAATCCACATTGGACAATATAAGAAACTTACAAGGTTTTAATATTACTCATATCTTGATATTTTTATCATTTTTATATATTTTAATTCCATTTTATTATTCTAATTCTATAGACTAATTACATTTTGTCATTGTTTTATGCAGTAAATATTTACCACCTTTAGCCAAAGTTTTGCCACTATTCTTTGTCAAGCCTCTGTCTAGCTTTTGAGGTTTAATTTTATTTTCATAAGATGCACCTCTTAGATTTTTAGTGAATCTGTCGGTAGTAAATCATCACTGATTGCCAACTGGTTGAAATCTTTAGTGTGCCTTTATTTTTGAATAATAGTTATGTCAAAAATTGTCAATGCTCATCAAATAGTCGAGTAATCTTGCCCCAATATCCAATTCACCAGTTGGATCTATTCAAACACTTGTAAGTTTTATCTCAAATCTACCCTCTTGGTTTATCATTCTAGATCAGTCCTTCTGTTATTACATAGACTATAATATTCACTCTTACATGTTTATATTGAAGACCAAAATTCATGTCACTTCAAAATATCTCTGTAGGAAACCAGAATATGTCACCCCCAAATATGTCTTTCTAGGATAAAAATTATTTTGGTCTGAAGGCAACTAAGAAGCAGCAAACATACAGAAACTTCGTTATTTTTTGTGTAAGGCATTATGTAAGTTCTCTTATACTATACATGTCTTTAGGCTCTTATCAACTCAGACATAGCACTAGAAGAAGCTGAAATCAAACTTTAATCTGTGTCTCCTCTCATATACCTATCATCTCACAGTTTGCATACTTGAAAACCTAAAACCACTTTTCTTTGTCAATCACTACTCAACATGTTTGATGTATTTCCTTGAAAATCCTGTATTAACTGGAGTTCTAAGTCATTCTTTTTAGTTACTCTTTGCCAGGTATTTCCATGTGTTACTAGTGTAGTGTTCAGGTTAAAAAACTTCTTTATTTTTTTTTTCTAATTTGTCTTTTGCTACAGGGGTCCCAGGTGAGAATTAAATGAATGGAAAAACATTTTGTTATTTTATATTTCTAATTTTTAACAGTGATTTTTAAAAATGAGTAATAGTTCTATAAATATCACTTGGTAATTTTGAATAAAATTACATGGAAAAAACTCAGTGTTTCACTGTAGCTTATAAGGTCTTGATTAGTTCCCTGCTTAGCTTTTCAGGCATAAAATTGCCATCCTCAAAATGAAAATCAGAGTATTTTAAATGTCCTAAGAAAACTTCTACAAAAATGAAGATTATATATTCTAATAATTTTTAGTTTGGTATGTAATTCAGTCTAATTTCTCTATATATTTTCTTGTATTTCAAATTTGACTTCAATTTGCATCACTAAGAGAAGCACCACAAAATGGTAGACTGAACACAAATATAGTGTTTCAGAGCCAGTATATGCCCATTGTTGGTAAGTCATTCATGAAGGCTTCCAAGAGTTATCTTTGTGATTCACCTAAAGTGGCTACCAAATTCAGTATGAATATTAAAACAGAATACAATCCACATCTGAAAATTTTTATTTTATTTCATTTTTGTTTTTTCATTTACTGTATGAGTCCATGTTTGCAGTACATACTGCTTACACTCTTTGTGTGGAGTTCATTCATGGACATCACACATCTTTGTCTCCCCTCCCTGAACCCTCTCTCCATCTATTGATCCCTTGCCCACTCGAGAAAGAACTAACTGTTCTTCCTACTATCCATCCTTTATTTATACTTCGGGTTTCTCACACAAAAGAAACCACATGCTACTTGAGCTTGTGTAACTATGGAACTTCACTTAATGTTATGGTTTCAGGGTGCATTCATTTTCCTACAAATGACTTAGTTTATCTTTCTCTATTACAGAATAGTATTCCATCATGTATAAATCCCATATTTTCTCTATCCATTCACCTTTTGATGGACATATTGGCTGCTTCTAAAATTTATCTATTATGAACTGTGCTGCCATCAACATGGGCATGCATACATTGCTGTAATTTGATGTCTGTAACACTTTTTGGGAAGATACCTAGAAGCAGAATACCCGGAATTGAATTTCTATTTTTAGATTTTTGAGAAATTTCCGTACTGATTTCCATAGTACTTGTACTACTTTACACTCCCACCAATGTATAAGGCTTTCTTTTCCCTCACAGCTTTACCAGCACTTGTTATTTGATTTCTTGATGATGGTCATTTTCTCTGGGATAAGATGAGATCTCAGTGTTGTTTAACTTGTATTTCTCTAATGGTCAGTGGTGCCCAGCATGTCTTCATGTATTTATTGATTGTTTGCACTTCTTCTGTGAAATGTCTATTAATTTCACTTGCTCATTTTTTGATTGGGTCTTTTATTGTGAAGGTATAATTTTTTTGAGTTCATTATGTGTTCTAAATATTAATCCTCTGTTTGGAGGAATAACTGAAATTTTCCCCATTTTATGTGTTGCATTTTCAATCTCTTGGCTGTTTCCTTTGCTGTGTAGAAGCTTTTTAAATTTGATATGATCCCATTTCTTGATTCTCAGTACTATTTCCTGTGCAACTGGGGTTCTGTTCAGAAAGTCATTGACTATGCCTATGATTGCAAGAGTTTTACTTATTTTATTTTCCATCAGGTTAAGTGTTTCTATTTTAACATTTAATTATTTAACCCATTTTGATTTCAATTTAGTACATGATGAGAGATATAGGCCTTGATTCCATCTTCTGCATATAGATAGTCAAATTTCCTGCATCATTTATTAAAGAGGCTATCTTTTTTCCAGTGTACATTTTTTGCTCCTTTATCAAAGATCAAATAGTATGTGACTGGAGTTGTTTTTGCATCCTATATTCTGTTTCGTTGATTTTTATATCTATTTTTTGTCTGTACCATTCTATTTTTATCATAGTAGCTCTGTAATATAACTTTATGCCTCCTGCTTTGCTCTTCTTAATCAGAATTATTCTTACTATTCTAGGTCTCTTCTGGTTCCATACGAGTTTTATGATAATTTTCTCCAGGTCAGTGAAGAAAGTTGTTATTTGAAGGGAGATTGCATTAAATTTGTATATCAATTTGGGACATATGTCCATTTTGACTGTACTGTTTCTACCTATCTAGATACAGGAGATATCTTTCTATTTTCTGATATCCTCTTTGATTTCCTTTTTCAGAGTACTGTAGTTTTCATTGTAGAGCTCTCTCATTTCCTAAAGTATTTAATTTTTCTTGGCATTACTGTGAATGGTATATTTTCCTAATTTTTGTTTCAGTGGATTCATTGTTAATGTACAGGAACACTACTTATTTTTGTGTCTTGAGTTTTTATCTTGCTACATTAATTAATTTACTTTAAATTGCAAGAGTCTTTCAGTGGTTTCTTTGGGTCTTCAATGTAGAGGATCATGTCATCTGCAAAAAATGATAATGTGACTTCTTCTATTCCCATATGTATTTCTTTTATTTCCTAATTATTCCATCTAATATTTATATTCCTATGTTGAAGAAGAGTGTAGATAGTGAACGTTGTTGTCTTGTTCCTAATTTTAAAGAGAACTCTGAGCTTTTAATATGATGTTGGCAGTAGGTTTGTCATAAATGACTTTGATCAGGTTGAGACAAATTCCTTGCAATGTCCTATTTTCTTTAGAGTTTTTAAGCATGAAATTAAGTTGGATTTTGTCAAAGGATTCATCTGCTTCTCTTGAGATGACACTATTTTTGTCCTTTTTCCTGTTTATATGGTATATTACAATTGCTGATTTGCATGTCTTGAGCCAAACTTGCTTCCCTGGGCTGAAACCTATGTGGTCATGATGCATGATCTTTTTGATGACTTATTACATTCTGTTTGCCAGGATCTTGTTGAGGGTTTTTGGATCCATATTATTTAAATAGATTGGTCTGTAGCTCTTTTTTTTATTTGATCCTGGTCTAGTTTTGGAATCAGAGTAATGGTAGTTTCTAGGAATGACTTTGGGAGTCCTACTTTCCTTTCAATTTCATTATAAATCTTGAGGAGTATAGATGTTAGATCACCACTGAAACTTTTGTAGAAATCAGCAATGATTCCATCCAGACCTGCGCCTTTCTTTCTTTCTTTCTTTCTTTCTTTCTTTCTTTCTTTCTTTCTTTCTTTCTTTCTCTCTTACAAGCTCACCTTTGAGATCAGATGAAGGCAGTTTGACTTTTTTTTTAACAAATTCAAAACAGTAATATTATAGGTTTACAAAGCAAGATGATAGGAATTTGACAATGGCTGCAGTATTGCATATAGCTACCTTCAAAACGGTTGTTTAGATTAACAGATATAGACATGCAAAATTAATGTAAACATATGAGTATTAACTGTTCCTTTTCAATAACCAATACATTTAGAAGTATAGTCATTTTAGGCATCATATGCATACATATATACAAATTTATGTCTAAGGAGAAAATTTTGAAAGCACCAGCAAAAACTAAAATTTCATCTACAAAGAAAATTCATTTTTTAAAAGATTTCAAGACCTATTTTTTTCAAGCAGAAAAAAATGAAATTCAAAAAGCAAAATTGGATCCAAATATCAAATAATAAACATTCTCATTTTCTTTTTCTCTAACTGACCCAAGTAATTTTTATATATACATAGGTTTTGTTTGAGTTCTTCAAACCAGTACAACAATATGATAATCACATATATGTGACTTACTCAGGTTACTGAGAAGCATATCCTCAGCATTCATCCATTTGAGGGCAAAAATGTCTAGCTTGTTGTTCTTTATAGCTGAGTAGTATTCCATTACATAGAAACACCACAATTTTTTTATCCTTTCCTCAGTTGAGGGACATTTAGGCTGCTTCCACTATCTAGCGATTATGAACTGGGCAGCTATGAACATAGATGAACATATATCGCTGTGATGAGATAATTTTAGTTCTTTTGGGAAGATACCCAGAAGGGAAATAGCTGGGTCAAATGGGACTTTCAGTCCTAGCTCTTTGAGGAGTCTCCACACTGACTTCCACAGAGGTTGCACCAGCCTGCATTCCTACCAACAGTGAAGAAGGGTTCCTTTTTGCCCGCAGCCCCTCCAGCATTTGTCATTAGTTGACTTCATAGTACTAGCCATTCTTTCTGGGGTGAGGTGGAATCTGAGTGATACTTTCATTTGCATCTCTCAAATGACCAGTGCTGTTGAACATTTTTTAAAGTATTTATTTGCTGTTTGTATTTCTTCATCTGAGAAATGTATGTTCATCTCAGATGCCCACTTTTGGATTGGGTCTTTAAATCTAGGAGGGCTGATTTTTTAAGTTCTTTATATGTTTTCAATATTAATCCTTTATCTGAGGGACAGTTGGCAAACAATTTCTCCCAGACCTGAGCTTTTCTTAGTTGGTGGGGTTTTGTTTTGTTTTGCTTTGTTTTGTTACTGCTTTGATTTCATTACCTAGTATTGTAATATTCAGGTTTTTAAAATATTCTTGGTTTAGTTTTGCAGTTTATATTTATTTAGGAAACTATCCATTTCTTCTAAATTCTTCAATTTATTGATGTATGGTTTTGCAATTACTTGTTGATTAGTAATTTGCAATTACTTGTTGCAAATCTTTTTGATTAGGCAGCATTGAATATGATTTCACATTTTTCATCTTTAATTGTATTGATTTTGGTCTTTTTTTCTCCTTTTTTGTTAGATTGGTTAAAATTTTGCGTTTTATTTATTTATTTATTTATTGGTATTGGGGATCAAACTCACAGCCTCATGCTTGCCAGGCAGGCACTTGTGCTGCTGCACAAGTCTCAACCTTTTTTATTCTTTTATAGAACCAACTCTTTGATTCACTGATTCTTTGTATTGTTTTCTTGATCTCAATTTTACTGATTTCTGCTCTGATCTTTATAATTTCCTTTGTTGTACTAGCTGTGGATTCAAATTGTTCATTTTTTTTCTAGGACCTTGAGGAGGACTGGTAGGTTAGTCATTTGAGCTTGTTTATTTTTGTGATTTTGGGGATTTATATCTATAATCTTTCCTCTTAGGAGTGGTTTCATTGTGCCTCATAATTTCTGGTATGTTTTACTAGATGCTGTCTTATTTGTTCCTTGATTTCTTCTGCAACTCATTGTTTGAGTGTATCATCGAGTTTCACTGCATTTGCATAACTTCTATGTATTCTTCCACTGTTGATTTCTATAATTTCAATCCTTTTACATTTATTTAAGGTTGATTTATTGCTTAGTATGTAATGTATTTTGAAGAAATTTCCATGTGCTATTGAAAAGAATGTGTATTGTATTGTTTTGGGGTGGTATGTTCTGTAGATATCTATTACGTGCTTTCATTCAAAGATTTTGTTCAACTCTGTTATTTCTTTTTTGAGTTTTGGTCTAGTTGGTCTGCTTGTGATAGTTGGGTGCTGGATTCATCTTTCATTTTCTCTTGTTTTTAAGGTGTCTTTCATTACAGGATCACCAATAGCAGTCTGTCCTCTAGTTCTCACCCTGTCCTCACATTGGTCATTTCTCTTGTCCACACTTTGAATAGAATTTTGAATTTCCTAAATTTTTATTTGGAGCCCTTTGATGGATTCACTTCTTTTTTATGCTGGTCATACAGTTTTACATCATTTTGGTTGGCTCTGCTAGAATTTTATTAGTGTCTTTTGTGGAATCACTGGTCTTTTTGCTTATTTGGCCCAATAGCTTATCAATTATGTATTATATGCACTTAAAAATGAACACGAAAAGAAAGAAAAAATTAGAAAAAATAGAAGGGAGAGAAAAGATAAGAAGGAGGTGAAAAAAGTTGAATAGGGAAAAGAGAAATAGAGAGAAAATAAACTGATAGAGAGGAAAAAGGAGAAACAAAACTAAGACCCCAAAAAACTTGATGGAGGAAAGATAAAAATAATAAAAGTAGAAAAAAATTTTAAACTTCAGTAAAAAACATTTCCTGTTTTTTTTTTTTTCTTTCCTGCGGTACCGGGAATTGAACTCTCATGCCTGCCAGACAGGCACTTAAGCCACTGAGCCAAACTCCCAGCTCCTGTGTTTCTGAGACAGTGATTTCACCCCAAAAAGGCCAGGCTTGGGTTAGAGGCAGTTATGATTTTCCCCACCTCACTTTAGGACCTGGGTTTTTGAGGTCCATCCGTCCATTCACCCCAGACTGCGGTTACTGTCCAAGCCAACACCTGTCCTCGCTCCTATTTGCGGATAGGAAGCATCATCAGCCCTCTGGCCTCTGCCATGGAATTCGAGAGGACGGCTGAATGCCATGTTGATAGTTGCAGGCTCTGGTTTCTCCTGTCTCTCCCAGTGTGTTGCCCTTGCCCATGATCAGGTCAGTTAGTGAGTTCTTGCCTCTGCTGCCTCTCACTAAGAAGAAACAAAATGTAGAGCCAGCCTGGAGTTTGTTGATGCTGTGTTCTGGCATGTGTGGGTGGGGAGGCTTGCTTGATTGCATTAGACTAGCACTACTTGTTCTGCCTCAGTCTGCTTTGAAAAAATTTTGCTTGATCATTTCAATCGGCAACTTAATTATTTTTCCCTAAAATATCTTACATTTGATGTGCATTGAAAGAAATGCCCAAACCATAAACATCTAGTAGACAATTGTATGTTGTGTGCGAGTGTATGTGTGTGCGTGTGTGTGTGTGTGTATGCACACACACTTGTGGGAGTAGCACTGGGGATTGAATCCAGTGCCTTTGGACTGAGTTGCAGGCCCTATAGTTTTTTTTTTTGAGACAGCTCTCTAAGTAGCTAAGTTCCCAGACTGGGCTGAATCTTTTGATTCTCTTACTTCAGCCTCCCAAGAGTGCTGGCATTATAGGCATGAAGTAATATGTCTTTTTAAACTTATGAATTAACCAAATAAAAGTGACAAAATCCCTTACATACTGAGGTTCTTGAAATTCCAAGTATAGTGAAATTCAAAATTACCTTGAGTTGGATGACTATGACTATCTAATTTCTTTGTTTTCTTTCATTGTGCCCCTTTTCTTCTCTCACATGGCCTTTTCAACCTTGTGACTACCTGGTCTTCAATGATTGTAATAGCTTTATGTTGGCTATTTTCTAACATATGTGTAGCTTTTCATTGACATGCAGCAGGGAATTTCTTTCTGAATTTATCAAGCTGTAAGTGTTATTGAAGGATCTAAAGTATAAATCAAGGTTTCTTTTCTGGAAATTCCATTTAGCAGACACTATCAGTACCCAATTCATATCCAGCCTGCATTTAGTAGTCCAATCTTCATCTTCTGTTCAACACTTGCAACTCTGTTTCTAGGAGTTCTATTCTTGTCCATGAAGTCTAGATCAGAAGTGCTGGGTGGATTAATGAGCCTTTTATCATCCTTTACCAACGATGAGTGGAAGTTGGAATTTCTTTGCTTTTAAGTGTGGTTAACTATGAGATAAATTTTATATTATTCAACTATCACCCAGTGATTTTGAGATGCAGCCATCCACAATAGTGACCTGCTCAGTAATGCACAACTTATTGCCTTCCACTCCTAACCTGGTCCTTTTGTGCTCCCTTGACACTCTTCCTAATATCATGTCCCAGATATTCCAATGAAACTGAAATAATTTTCTCAAGATTTTTTTTCCTTGAAGAACCCAAACTTAAGACAGTCTGATTTTGTAGGTTTGGAGTGGGACAAAATACCTTTGCCCACAATAACTATCCCATATGATTTGTCTTTTTAAAAAGTCTGTTTTTATAATAACCTGCTGCACTATTCTGTCAAAAACAATTCTGTGATGTATAATTTGTACATAGAGTTTTTTCTGTCTTTCTGTATAGCCTTCAATTTGTTTTCTGCGTCCTTGAACCCAAATATTTTTTATGTAGAGTTATTGCAACCCCTTTGCTATTTTTGCTTATTTTCATGGCAATCTACAAGCTCCTCACACATTAAAAGATAATCTTGCAACTTTCTTAGTCACTGAAAGACATTTTCCAGTATTAAATTCTCAACTTTCTGTAACATACAATATATTGTTGAGGAATTAGTATAGATGGAGTCGTATTCTCACAATTTCAATAAATTCTATATTCTGTTATGCAATAGTTCAGATTGAGTTACACTGAATAAGTTTTGTGAGTATAAAAAATGAATAGTGGTAATGAAAGAAACTTTTTATTCAAAATGAATATATAAATCTTGTACATAAAATCCTTCTTTTTTACAGGTCTACACAATAATGTATAATATGGTACTCATTAAGAATTGAAAGACGTATTTCCCCAGTTTTCAGGAATTGTGCTGATAAATAGAACTCACCTATAAGCCTTTTCCATAATTGCCTTCAGATGGAGAGAACTGCCTCAACCCAGGTCATGTTCTTTTCTCAGGGGTAAACTACAGTCAGTAGTGGATTGCTATTTAGGTGTAAAGGCCTGGCCTCCATGTTATAAGCTGGTCAAATCTAAAGCATCACTTCAGCTTAACGTTCCCCATGGGGTCAGCTAAGTTGTGTGTGGACTGCGTATCAATCCTGTTTCCTTTCTCTTCCTCCACTGGGTGTTGAGTCTATGCATACTCTAATACATATTCAACATATTGATCTTTACCTTTGAATCTTCTTCCAGAAGGACTCAACCAGTAGCAATTTATTTCATGAGTAGTTTTAAGAATTTTGTCAGGATATGTTTGCTAAGATAGTATTCTGGGACTATAATCTTTAAATTCTTGGGCACTGGGACTTTATCATGGGCAGTGGGTAGAGTATACACAGCCATTGGCATAAGATAGAAAATGGAACTTTAAAATTTTCCCTGATAGTAAGCTATGAAATTGTGTCAATGAGAACAGTATATGAGATAATGGTAAACAATGGGAAACAGTAACTATCAGGAAAATGTAATTTTATGCCAATTGTTAAGTAGCAACAGGTGATTTTGAAAAAAAAATATGTCAAAAAGTTGGCAGAATCAGTTGGAAATCAAAACTAAATATGAAAACCTATGGTCCTCCTGCTAGAATATAAACATCTCACTGTTTCATGCATAAAAGCGGAAGAATGTATAGACCAGGACTGGAATCTAAACAACAGAGTGTCAGAGTTCAAAAAAGCCATCATATAAAACTTAAGTATTAGAGTCATGGAATGGGACTGCCGTATTGAGCCTCAAATTTTCTTGAACAACTGTGGTACTCACAAATTTGCCTACTTCTTATTAAAGGTTAGTGGATCCCTGGGTTACAAAAGAAGTAGAGGCCTCTACTTTTAACATAGTACTCATCTCTTCTCATCCCTTTTCTACTACTCCTAAGGTAATTAGCACTAAGTCTTAGGGAATCATTGCACCTGTTATTGGAGAAAAATAACTGTATTCCTAAGTTGTAGAATCTAGGAAGAATATCCCAGTAGGAACTGGGAAGGTACACACAGATTTGGATATCAAGGGGGCCACATCAATGGAGCAAAAGAACATAGCGTTATCTAAGTTATCAGTGTGGGTACAATTTCATGGGATACAAGATTTGATGTTGACACTGTCAACATCACTGCTAGTATGTGTCTTAGTAACAATAAAAATCAAGAAACAACACAAAGTCAAGTAGCATGCCAGAAATTTCATAGTAGACAGAGAAGGGATGTATATTATGTCATATCTGAAATACAAGCATAGATTATGTTTCTAAGGTGCACTCAGAGAGATCATTCTTTACCATGGCAATAAACAGTGCATTTTTAATAAGGATCATTGGAAGGCTCAGTTGTATCTTTTCTCTGGGAGGTTAAAAAGGCTTAGAACTTGGTAGGCAGAGTATGATAGGAAATTCTGGTTAGAGTTCAGAAAATCAGAATGCTGTTAGGAATGTGGACCATAAAGGCCAGGTTCACAGGTTTCCTGGCAACAAAGGCAAGGCAGGAGGCATCACAATCCCTGACTTAAAATTATAATACAAAGTTACTGTGATAAAATGAGCACGATACTAGCAAATTAAAAAAAAGACTTGAGGATCAATGGAACAGATGAGAAGATGCAGACACAACTACAAACATACTCGGTCACCTTATTTTGACAAAGGTGCCAAACATGTTCATTGGAAGAAAGTCTCTTTAATAAATAGTGCTGGATAAACTAACTTTCCACATGCCAAAGACTAAAACTAGACCCATGTCTGTCACCCTGCACTAAAGTAAAGTCAAAACGGATCAAAGATCTAAATATTAAAACAGAAACACTAAACCTGGTGGAAAGCAGGTAGAAATGTTGAAGACATAGGGGCAAGCAGAAAGTTCATGAACAAAAACCAAACTGCATGAGATATGCTTCAAAGAATAAACAACTGAGATCACATTTTAAAAAGTTTTTGCATATTGTATGAAATCACCAACAAAGTGAAAAGAAAATCCACAAATTTGGAAAAAAAATTTAGCCAACTGTCTCTCAGACAAAGGACTTCCATCCAGACCATATAAAGAATTGCTCCCCAAATTCAAAGATCCAATGCAAAAATGGGCATCTGAGATGAATGCACACTTCTCAGATAAAGAACTGCAAATGGCAAACACTGATGCATGCATTTTTTAAATTTTAAAGAGAAAAAAGCAGAAAACAAAAAGAGACAAACAGCAACTACAACAACAAAAAACTCAAAACAATAACAATATAGGCTTTCAAAACAAGATGACAGGAATTTAATAATGGTTGCTATATTGCATGTTGTTATCTTCAAAAAAGTTGCTTAGATTACCAGATAAAGATATGCAAAACTAATCAAATCATATGAGTATTAACGGGTTTTTCAATGAACTAATAGAATTAGTAGTATAATCATCTTAGCTATCTTATGCATATTTATACACAAATTTGTATCTTTTTTCTTTTCCCTTCCTTCTTTTCTTCTTTCTCCTATTCTAGTTGTTTCTCTCACTTGAGCAGTTTCTTACCTATTGTAGACTATTTTTTTTTGGTACTGGGAAACAAACTCACAACCTTGCCCTTGCCAGGCAGGTGCTTATTGCCGCTGAGCTAAATCCCCAGCCCTTCTATTGCACATCTTGGATCTTATTTACTCTTTTAGTTTTTTACACTAGGGAGACAATCCAATATTTACACATGTGAATCTCATTTATTTCTCTTATGAGTATGGTCTCAAGTCGCATCCATTTACCTATAAAAGCCTCAAGTTTATCTTTCTTTATAGCTGAGGAGTACTCTATTGTATAAAAATACCACATCTTTTTTATCCGTTTCTTGATTGATGGGCACTTGGGTTGTTTCCAAGATTTGGCTATTACAAATTGTGTTCCTATAAACATGGGTGCAAATTTATCACTGTGATATGATGTTTTCAATTCTTCTGGGAAAATGCCCAGAAGGGGGTTACTGGGTAAAATAAAGCCTCTAAGGCTAGCTTTTTGAGGACTCTCCACATTGATTTCCACAGTGGTTATAGCAGTCTACATACCACCAAGAATGCAGAAGCGTTCCTTTATCCCCACAGCCCCTCCAGCATTTGTTATTGGTTTGTTTATTCATCTTGGCCATTCTTTTTGGAGTGAGACGGAATCTCAGCATTGTTTTAATTTGCATTTCTTTAATGACCAATGATGCTGAACCTTTTTTCATATACTAATTTGTCATTTATATTTCTTCATCTGAGAATTCTGTATTCATCTCAGATGTCCTTTTTTGGATCGGTTTTTGAATTTGGGGGGTCTGGTTTTTTTCGATTCTGCATACATTCTAGGTAGAAGTCTTTTGTCTGAGGGACTGTTGACAAAAGATTTTTCCCAATCTGTGGGATTTTTTTTTTCACTCTGTTGGTGATTTCCTTTGATGTGCAGAAACTTTTTAGTAACATGAAATCCCAGGTGCTGATTCTTTGAATTTGCTGATTTCTTCCCATGAGATTTGAGTTTTGTTCATAAACTCTCTGCCAAACCCTTTGCTTTTGAGATTTCTATCTACTTTGTCTTCCAGTAGATTTAGTGTTTCTGTTTTAATGTTTAGATCAGTGATCCATTTTGAATTTAGTTTAGTGCATGGTGAAAGGCATGGGTCTAGTTTAAATCCTCAGCATGTGGAAATCCAGTTTTCCCAGCACCATTTATTAAAGAGGCTATCTTTCTTCTAGTGGACATATTTAGTGCCTTTGTCAAAGATAAAGTTGCTAAATGTGCTTGTAGTTGTGTCTATATCTTCTATACTATTCCATCATCCTTAGGTCTGTTTTATTGCCAGTACCATCCTGATTTTATTACAGTAGCTTTATAGTATAATTTCAAGTTAGGGATTGTGATGCCTCCCTCCTTGCCTTTGTTGCCCAAAATTGCCTTTGCTTTTCTAGATCTCTTCTGGTTCCAGACAAATTTTAGGAATGATTTCTTTAGTTCTGTGAAGTATGCTAATGGTATTTTGATTGGGGTTGCATTAAATCTATATAACAGTTTTTGGAGTATGGCCAGTTCACAATGTTGGCTCTGCCTATCAATGAACAGAAAATATCTTTCCATTTTTTGAGATCCTTTTCAATCTCCTTTTTCAAAGAACTGTGATTTTCAATATATAGATCTTTTACTTCCATTGTTAGGTTGGTTCCAAGTATTTCATTTTTTTGGATGCTACTGTGAAAGGTTTTGTTTCCTTAATTTCGCTCTCAGTGAGTTTGTTATTTGTATACAGGGATGCTATTGATTTTTGAGTGTTGACTTTGTGTCCAGCTGCACTGCTAAATTTCTTACTAAATCTAGCAGACTTTTGGTGGAGTTTTTGGGGTCTTCTGTGTAGAGTATCATGTTATCTGCAAGTAATGATAATTTAACTTCTTCCTCTCCTGTCCTTATTCTTTTTATATTTCTTTCTTGTCTAATAGCTCTGGTTAATGTTTTCAGAACTATATTGAATAGGAGTGGTGAAATCTTTGATTTCCTTCTTCAGAGTAATGTAATTTTCACTGTATAGATCTTTTACTTTCTTTGTTAGATTGATTCCTAAGTATTTCATTTTCTTGGATGTTATAGTGAAGGGTGTGGTTTCCCTTGTTGATCTATCAGTGACTTTGTTGCTTGTGTACAGGAATGCTATTGATTTTTTGAGTGTTCACCTTGTATCCAGCAACCTTACTGAATTTGATTATTACCTCTAGAAGTCTTCTAATGGATTTTTGGGGGTCTTCTATGTAGAATGTCATATCGTCTGCAAATAATGATAATTTCACTTCTTCCTTTCCTATCCTTACTCCCTTTATTTCTTTCTCTTGTCTAATTGCTCTGGCTAATATTTCCAGAACTATATTGAATAGGAGTGGTGATAATAGACATCCTTGTCTTGTTCCTGATTTTAGGCTGAAAGTTTTCAGTTTTTCTCCATTTAGTAAGATGTTGACTGTTGGTTTATGATATATGGCTTTCATCAGGTTGAGGTAGAGACCATGTATTCCGATTTTCTGTAGGGTTTTGATCATGAATGGGTGTTGGATTTTGTCGAAAGCTTTTTCTGCATCTATTGAGATGATCATGTGGTTCTTGTCCTTGGCCCTGTTGATATGGTGTATTACATGTATTGATTTGCATATGTTGAACCATCCCTGCATTCCTGGGATGAATCCCACTAGATCATGGTGTATAATCTTGATGATTCACTACATTCTGTTTAGGCGTATTTTATTGAGATTTTTACATCTATGTTCATTAGAGAGATTGGTCTGTAGTTCTCTTTTTTTTGGTTGGGTCTTTTTCTGATTTTGGTATCAGGGTAATACTTGCCTATAGTAATAAGTTAGAGAGAATTGCTACCTTTTCAATTTCATTAAAGAGTTTGAGGAGTTTCGATGTTAAATCTTCTGTAAATTTTTTGTAGAATTCAGTTGCAAATCCATCAGGACCTGGGATTTTCTTTGTTGGTACATTTTTAATTACATTTTCCTTTTCATTAAGTGGTATTGGTTTATTCAGAAGTTTTACATCTCCTTGATTCAGTTCTGGTAATTCATACATTTCTAGGAATCTATGTATTTCTTCTGGATTTTCTATTCTATGGGAGTATAGATTTTCAAAGTAGGTATTGATGATCTTCTGATCCACAGGATCTGTGATAATTTCACACTTTTCATTCCTGAAAGCATGAATTTGAGTATTTTTCTTTCCTTTTTTTGATAAGGTTAGGTAGGGGCTTATCAGTTTTGTTTATTCTTTCAAAGAACCAACTCTTCGTTTCATTAATTCTTTGTATTGTTTTCTGAGTCTCAATTGAGTTAATTTCTGTTCTGATCTTTATAATTTCCTTCCAAATATGAGCTTTGGACTTGATTTGCTCTTTTTTTCCTAGAAGTTCTAGGTGTAGCATTAGACTGTTTATTTGTGCTCATTCTGTTTTTCTGATGTGAGAATTCATTGCTACAAATTTCCCTCTTAGGACTGCTTTCACTACATCCCACAGGTTTCAGTATATTGTGTTTGCATTTTCATTTGATTGTAGATTTTGTTTAATTTCTTCTGTATTTTCATCTGTGACCTATTGACTGTTCAGGAAGGTGTTATTTAATTTCCAAGTGTTTATGGAATTTTTGATGTTTCTTTTGCCATTAATTTCCAATTTCATTGCAGGATGGTCAGATTATATGCATGGGATAATTTCACTTCTTTTGCATTTACTTAAGTATGTTCTATGAGCTAGTGTATGCTCTAATTTAGAGAACGACCCATGTGCAGCTGAGAAGATTGTTGTTTCTGATGTTGTTGAGTGGAACAGTCTGTAAACATTTACTAAGTTCGTTTGGTTGAGTTCTGCTATTTCTTTTTTGATTTTTATCTAGCTGATTTATCTCTTTGTGATAGAGTGGTATTAAGATCCCCTGTTACAAATGTATTATTGCTTATTTGATTTTTCATGTCTATTAATATTTGCTGATATTAATATTTGTCTCCCATATTGGTGCATATATATTTATGATTGTTATTTCTTCCTCTTGAATTTTCCCTATAACAAGTATGCAGTGACTTTCTTTATCTCTTTTGATCAATTTTGGTTTGAAGTTCAAGTGTTTTCAAACAGGATAGGTACCCCTGCTTTTTTTCTGTTGAATATAGTATTACTTTCCATCCTTTGACTCTCAGTCTATGAGTTTCTTTTTGAGTTTAATGTGTTTCTAATATACAGTATATTGTTGGGTCTTATTTCTTGACCCATTCTGCCAGTCCATTTCTTTCGATTGATGAATTGAGGCCATTTATGCTGATGGCCATAATTGATATCTATTGGCTTATCTTTATTATGTTATTTTCCTGTTGTTGGTTCCCTATTTTTCCCTCTGTTTAATTGTTTGCCTGGCCTGGTAGTTTCTTTCTAATGTTGTTCTTGGAATTGTGGGCATTTTTATCATTATCTGGAATATCTTTCAGTACTTCTCGTAGGGTTGGATTTGTGCTCATGAATTTCTTCAATTGTTTTTTGTCATGGAAGTATCTTGTTTCTCCATTAATTAAAAAAAAAAGATAGTTTTGCAGGGTACCTCAGTCTAGGTTGGAAGCTGTCTTCTTTTAGAACTTGAGATATTTCACTCCAAGTTCTTGATTTGAAGCTTTGTGTTGAGAAGTCAGCCATGATTCTAATGGGTTTTCTTTTATAGGTGATCTGTTTCTTTACTCTAGCAGTTTTAATATTTTGTTTTTATGTTGAATATCTGGGATCTTAATTATTATATGTCTGGGTGTAGATTTATTTCGGTTATGACTGTTTGGAGTTCTATATGCCTTGTTTATCTGCATGTCAGATTCTGTTCCCGTGCTTGGAAAATTATCTGCTATTACTTCTGCAAATAGTTTTTTAATGTTTTTTGTGTTGACTCCTACTTCTTCATTGATATATTATTTTTCTTTGCATCATCTTGCATCTGTTGAATTGTTATTTCATGGTCCCTTGCTATTTTTAAGAGATCTTTTCTTTCATGGTCACTAGCCTCAATCCTGTCTTCAAGATCTAAAAGTCTATCTTCAGCTTCATGCAAGTAGTTTTTCCAGCTCTCAGTGGAATTTTTAATTTCCTGAATATCTTTTTGAATCTGTTTCAGTCATACTAATCCTTTCTTATGTTGTTCATTCGAGGTTTCCATTATTTTCCTCTGTGCCTCTGTTTTTTTTTTTTTTTTTTGTCTATCTTCTCTAGCTGTATTGAGCAATCCTTTCATTCTGGATATCATTTTTTTTTTTTACCAGAGAGATTATTTTTGATCTGATTTCCTCAATAGTCTCATAGATATATTTCTTTATTTCACTTGTTATCTTGTCAGAGATTTCAGGTGTGTCTCTTCCAATTTCTCTTATTTTGATGTCTCTTGTACTTGTTCTGGGAGGGCTAGTGGTCTGAGATTGTATTTTGCTTTTTTGTTTTGTCCCTTTCTTCTATTGGTTCAAATTTCAGTCTTGCAAGTTTCACCTATGCCTGCTTTGCACTGTTGTCAGGGTTCTACTGCAAGGCTGGTTTTCTTCCAGTTACCAGTCCTGGGTGGAGGGTGGCATCACCAGCATGGTCACAGGCCCGTTGTGGTCAGTTGGGTGGAGGGCAGCATCACTGGTGTTGTTACAGCCCCACCACAGTCACCTGGGTCACATTCTTTATTTTTTTTGTTCCAGGAATTCAACTCAGGACCCTGCACCTGCCATGCAGGTGCTGTGCCACTGAGCTATATCCCTGGCCCAACAAATGGGAAATAAATATATGAAAAAATGTTCAACATCATTGATCATTTGAGAAATGCAAATTGAAATGGCACTGAGATTCCATCTTACCCCAGAAAGAATGGCTATCATCAAAAAGTCATCCAAATTCCTGGTACAAAAAAAAAAATCATCCAGTGATAAATGCTGGAAGGGGTGTGGGGAAAATGGAATCCTTCTCCACTGTTAGTGAGAATGCAGACTGGAGCAACCACTGTTGAAATCAGTGTGGAGCTTCCTGAAAACACTAGGATTAGAGGTTCCATTAGTCCCAGCTATACTCCTTCTGGGTATTTTTCCAGCAGAATTGAAAACATCATACTACACTGATATATGCGTACTCATGTTTATGGCAGCACAATTTGTAGTAGCTAAATCTTGGAAACAACTCAAATGCCCATCAACCGAGAAACAGATTTAAAAACGTGGTATTTTTATACAATGGATTACTATTAAACTATAAAGAAAGATAAATTCGAGGCTTTTATAGGTAAAAGGGTGCAACTTGAGACCATACTCATAAGTGAAGTAAATCAGAGTTGCATGTGCAAAATTTGTACAGTCTCCCTAGTGTAAGAAACTGAAAGAATAAATAAGATCTGAAAAGTGTAATAGATATCATGGAAGAGAAAGAAACTGCTCAAAAAGAAAGAACAACTGGGGTGGGGGATCAGAGAAAAGATAGCTAGGGTAATTGTAATACTCATTCTATTAGTTCGTTGAAAGAAACAGTTAGTGCTTATATTGTTTGACTAGTTTTTCATGCCTATATCTCTAATTTTGAAGACAATAATACACAATATAATAACCTTTGTTAATTTCTTATCATCTTGTTTTGAAATTCTGTGTCTTTTTTATTGTTTTTTTATTATCTTTAAAATAAAATAGAGGAGCAAAGGCCTGACACCATACTTTGGGGGCACGCTCTGGCTAGCCCTGTGCTCCAGAGGCTCTGAACTCCTCCCAGCCGGATGCAAGGTCCCAGTGGTGTCCCAGTCTGGGGTGTGCTCTGCCTAGCCACCTGGGTTCCAGAGATTCTGAACTCCACCCAGCCAGGCACAAGGCCCAAGCACCACAACCTGGGGGTGTGTCTCTGCTAACCACCTGTGTTGCAGAGGTTCTGAATTCTACACAGCCAGGTTCTAGGCCCCAGTGACAAGCTTTGGGGGTGTGCCCCTAATAGCTACAGGGAGGATACAAGCTTTGTCCAGCTCAGCATCCCAGAGCAAACCAAGAAAGTACATCATGGAACACATGGCCAGCCTCATAGCCACAGAGCACAAAGCTCCAGTGCCAAAATTTGGGGTTGCACCTTGGCTAGCCAAGGCAATATTGGAGGATCAAAGTTCTATCTAGCACAGTGTTCCACTGCAACCCATTTGGAGGCTGCCTGACCAGCCACATAGATCCCAGAAGAAAATGACAAAATGAAAGAGCAAGATGCAGTCTCAGTCCTTCAGCCTACCAAGAACAAACTCAAGAGATACTGAAATGGAAGACACTGGAAATCACACAACTGAACTTTCTGAAATAATAGCAACTGAAGTAAAGAAACAACTCCATGAAGCTATAGAGGAAATCAGATAAGAAATAATCTCTCAGGTAAAAAATGAAATGACAAACATTATGAAATGAATGCTGTATGTATCTAAAGATGATCAAGATAAAAAATAGAAGAACATAAGAAACTGATGGAAACTTTGAATGAGCATTGTAAGAAACAATTAGAATGCATGGAACATATTCAAAGGGATATTCAGGAAACTTAAAATTTCATTTAAAGTGGGAAAATCCACTTGAATGAAGCTGAAGATAGAATCTCAGACCTCGAAGACAGCATGGAAGCTTGCAATCACAAAAGAAAAGATCTCTTAAGAATAACAAGGAACCAGGAAACAGCAATTCAACAGTTGCAAGATAATGCAAAGAGAAACAATATAATATTGATAGGTGCAAATGAAAAAGCAGGTGTCAATATGAATGACCTGCAAAGACTATTTGCAGAAATAATAGCAGAAAATTTTCCAATCATGGGAACAGAATCTGATATACAGATAAGTGAGGCATACAGAGCCCCAGTTAACCATAACCAAAATAAATCTTCATCTAGACATATAATAATAAGGATATCAGAAATTCAGCACAAGAATAGAATACTAAAAGTGGTCAGAGAAAAGAAATAGATCACCTACGAAGGAAAGCCTATCAGAATTAGGGCAGACTTTTCAACATAAACCTTCAAGTCAACAAGAGTGTGAAGTATTTCAAGTCCTGAAAAAAAAAAAAAAACTTTCAGCCCAGATTGATGTACCCTGCAAAACTACCTTTAAATATTGATGGAGAAATAAGATACTTCCACAACAAAGAACAACTGAAGAAATTGTTCAAACCAACACTATAAAGAGTACTGAGAGACACTCTAGAAAGAGACAAAGATAACTACAATCCCAAGAACAACAGTAAAAGGAAACCACTAGGCAGGGCAAATAATTAAACAGAAAAAGTAGAAAACCAAAAACAGAAAGATAACATGACAGAGATAAGTCAGTATGTATCAGTTATATCAATCAATGTAAATGGTCTCAACTCACCAATAAAAAGAAACAGACTGGCAGAGTGGGTTAAGAAACAAAATCCAACATATGCTGTGTGCAAGAAACACATTTAACTCAAAAGCAAACTCACAGACTAAAAATCAAAGTGTAGAAAACAATACTCCATGCAACAGGAACCCAGAAAAAACCAGGGGTAGCTATTTTGTTTGTAGACAATGTGAACTTCAAACCAAGAATGATCAAAAGAGGTAAATAAGGTCACTACATACCTGTTAGGGGAAAACTTCAAGAGGAAGAGATTACAATCATAAATATATATGAACTAAATATGGGAGCCCCCAATTATGTAAGACAATTCTTAATAGACATGAAAAACCAAATAAACAATAATACAGTTATAACAGGGGACCTTAATATCCCACTGTCACAGAGAGACAGATCAACCAAACAAAAAATCAGCAAAGAAATAACAGAACTACGTTGAACTTGTGAATAAATGGACCTAGTAGACGTGTACCGAGTGTTCCAACCAATAACATGAGGATGCGCATTCTTCTCAGTTGTACATGGGTCATTCTCTAAAATAGAGCATACTAGCCCACAGAACATGCCTAAGTAAATGCAAAGGTATTGAAATAATTCCATGGATGTTATCTGAACATAGAGCAATAAAATTGGAAATGAATGACAGAAAAACCCCACAAGAACCCCACAAACACATGGAAATTAAATAATACTCTCCTAAACAATCAATGGGCCACAGAATGAATTAAAGAAGAAATTAAACAATATCTACAATTGAATGATAATGCAAATACAAATTACTGGAACCTGTGGGACACAACGAAAGCAGTCCTAAGAGGGAAATCGATAGCACTAAACTCCCCCATCAAAAAAATGGAAAGAACACACATAAACAACACAATGCTGCACCTCAAACATCTAGAAAAAAAAGATCAAGTCAAGCCCAAAGAAGGGAGGAAATTATAAAGATCAGAGCACGAATTAATGCAATTGAAAGTAAGAAAATAATACAAAGAATTAACGAATTGAAGAGTTGGTTCTTTGAAAGAACAAATAAAATTGATAACTCCCTAGCCAACCTTATCAAAAAGAAGAAAGAAAAAACTTGGATTCATGCAATAAGAAATGAAAAGGGTGAAATCACTACAAACCCTATGGAAATACAGAAGATCCTCAATAACTACTTCAAAAACCTTTACTCCCATAGGTTTGATAACACAGAAGAAATGGACAGATTCCTAGAAACATATGAATTGCCAAAGCTGAATCAAGAAGATGTAAAACTGCTGAATAACCCAGTCTCAACTAATGAAATTGAAAATGTAATTAGAACCTTACCAACAAGGAAAGGCCAGGTCCTGAAGGATTCATTGCCAAATTCTGCAAGAAATTTAGGGAAGACTTAATTCCAACATTCCTCAAACTCTTCAATCCCTAACTCATTCCTGGAAGCAAATATTACCCTAATACCAAAATCAGAGAAAGACCCAAGCAAAAAAGAAAATTACAGGTCAATCTCCCTAATGAACATAGATGCAAAAATCCTCAATAAAATACTGGCAAATAGAATATAGCAAGTCATCAGCAAGATTATACACCATGATCAAATGGGATTCATTCCAGGAATGCAGGGATGGTTCACTATATGCAAATCAATAAATGTAATACACTTTATCAACAGAGCCAAGGACAAGAATCACATGATCATCTCAATAGATGCAGTAAAATCTTTTGACAAAATCCAACACCCATTCATGATAAAAAAAAAGCCTACAGAAAATCAGAATAGATGGTCTCTGCCTCAACCTGATAAAAGCCATATATCATAAGCCAACAGTCAACATCTTACTAAATGGAGAAAAACTGAAAACTTTCAATCTAAAATCAGGAAGATTTCAGAAAATGGAAAGATATTCCCTGTTCATGGATAGGAAGAACAAACATTGTGAAAATGGCCATTCTCCCAAAATTATTACACAGATTTAATGCAATCCCAATCAAAATACCACTTGCCTACCTCACAGAGCTAGAGAAAGCATTCCTGAAATTCGTCTGGAACCAGAAAAGACCTAGAATAGCAAAGGCAATTCTGGGCAACAAAGGGAAGACAGGAGGCATCACAATCCCCGACTTGAAACTATATGACAAAGCTACTGTGATAAAATCAGTATGGTACTGGAATCAAAACAGACCTGAAGATCAATGGAATAGATTAGAAGATACAGCCACAAGTACAAACACGCTCAGCCACCTCATCTTTAACAAAGGGGCCAAACATGTTCACTGGAAGAAAGACAGCCTCTTTAATAAGTGGTGCCAGAAAAATTGGCTTTCCATATGCCATAAACTAAAACTAGATCCATGCCTATCACCATGCACTAAACTAAAGTTAAAATAGATCAAAGATCTGAATATTCAAACAGAGACACTAAATCTGCTGTAAGACAAAAGTAGGTAAAAACGTTGATGACATAGGAGTAGGTAGAGTTCATGAACAAAAATCAAATTGCACAGGAAATTCTTCCCAGAATCAACAACTAGGATCTCATCCGATTAAAAAGTTTTTGCTTGTCAAAGTACATCTGCAACAGAGTGAAAAGAAAACTCATGAATTGGGAAAATATCTTAATAAACTGTCCCTCAGACAAAGGACTTCTATCTAAAACATATGAAAAATT
Source organism: Dasyprocta punctata (assembly GCA_004363535.1). Lineage (NCBI taxonomy): Eukaryota > Metazoa > Chordata > Mammalia > Rodentia > Dasyproctidae > Dasyprocta > Dasyprocta punctata. The sequence continues at coordinate 26,749 of RJWM01007026.1, read as the reverse complement.
AAGAAAAAATCAGGCCCCTAAATTTAAAGGACCCACTCCAAAAATGGGCATTGAGATGAATACATACTTCTCAGAGGAAGAAATACAAATGGCAAGTAAATATATGTAAACATGTTCAACATCAATGGTCATTCAGGAATTGCAAATTAAAATAACACTGACCTTTCATCTCACCCCAGAAAGAATGGCCAAGATCAAGAAATCAACGGATAACAAATGCTGGAGGGGCTGTGGGGAAAAAGAAACTCTTCTCCACTGTTGGTGGGAGTGTAGACTGGTGCAAGCACTGTGGAAGTCAGTGTGGGGTTTCCTCAAGAAGCTAGAATTAGAGATTCCATTTGACCCAGCTATCCCACTTCTGGGCATTTTCCCAGAAGAATTGAAAACATCATACCACAGTGATATATGTGCACCCATGTTTATAGCAACACAGTTTGTAATAGCCAAATCTTGGAAACAGCCCAAGTACCCATCAATCAAGGAATGGATAAAAAAAAGGTGTGGTATTTTTATACAATGGAGTACTACTCAGCTATCAAGAAAGATTGCATCGAGACTTTTATAAGTAAATGGACACGACTTGAGACCATACTCATAAGTGAAATAAATAAAAATACCATTTTGTCTCCCTAGTGTAAGAAACTGCAAAAGTATGCAGAGTCCAAAATCTACAATAAATACTGTGTAAGGATAAGAAACTGCTCAAAGAGGAAAAGTAATTAGGAAAGAGGAAAGAAGGAAGGAAGGAAGGGAAAAGGAAAAAGACATGAATTTGTATATATGTATACATAAAATAGATAAAATGACTGTACTACTAAATGTATTAGTTATTGAAAAGGAACAGTTAATACACATATGATTAGATCAATTTTATATGTCTATATCTGTTAATCTAAGCAACCATTTTGAAGGTAACAATATGCAATATTACAACCATTGTCAAATTTCTATCATCTTGTTTTGTAAACCTATTATGTTATTGTATTGGATTTGTTATTGCTGTTTGTCTCTTTTGCTTTTTGTTTTTCCTTTCTGTGTCTTTTTTCTCTTAAATAAAAAAATAAAATAAAATAAAAATTAAAAAAATAAATCAAAATTCTCTGGAGTAGATATCAAAGGAATAGCATCTAAAAGATTCCAGTTATCAGCACAAGAGGAGAATAACCATCCAAGGATGTGTAACTTTAACTGGACTCTGTCATGACAGGCTGACAACTTGTCAATGGTTTTCCTAGGGAAAAATAGCATGATGCGCTGTAAAATTTGTTATAATGTCCTCCAAGGTAGCTTAGAACAGTTATAACTGTTCATAATTTGTTTAAAATGCCTGGTGCCCTATGCTTTCAGTTTTAAAATTTATTTGACAAAGAAGTAATAGAGGGAGGGCCTGTTTGTCCAGAGTGAATTATGTAATGATGAGCCTACATATATGAAGGTATACTTTTATCACATCTCCTTGTTTAATATGTGTAAAATGAAAGACAGTATTTGAATTCTTTCTTTCAAACTTTGTTCAAGCCCTAAAAGCAAGTATGGAATTTAGTTTAAAGCACTATATTTATATTGGGGCTCTGCTCTCTCTCAACCTGGTGATTTAATGATTTATTTTCAAGAACAGAGGTTATTAATTAGACTTTAGGTACATTTGTTTTGGCACTCAAGATATTGGTCATTGTAGGATTTTATGGCTTATGTATTTGTTTTAAAGTTCTGGAATAGAGTCAAAAACCTCATGCACGGTAAGTAAGATCTCTTTCAGTGAGCTGTACCTCAACACAACCATATAGGAAAATACGATTTTATTGAACTCTTTTCAGATAGGGTCTATTTTTCTTGTATAAGGAAACTAGAAGATTTGATAATATTGGTTCCTCATTCCTGTGTCACTTACAAGAAGCCTTTACCTGTGAGATTACTGTTAGAAATTCCAGAATAAAATGAGTCTTGTTTTCCTTTTCCTACTATTGACTTCTTTCATATTCTGAAAAACAGTACTAATAATCACATGTTGAGTATTATGTCATTTTTCTTATGGTTGCAAGTGAAAGAAAGTGTTGATAATTCTTAACTTTGAAGTTCTCAAAAAAGTATGCTACTTGGGGTTATGTAAGAGTCTATCAGTATAACCTTGGAGTGATTATGATGGATTTGATCATCACATGTTATTTATTTTTCTTTTCACTTCAGCATGCTATTGTTGAACAGTTGTACTACAATGAAAACTGCCATGGCTTTGAGAAATGGGAAAATTGTATGTGATAGCATTTTTAAATGTAAGTATCAAAATATTTTGAGAGATAACAAATGTATAATTGGATACTACTAAAATAATGAGGACATGCATATTTAAAAACCAAAATGTATTACTATTATATCCTCAGAAACAGACAATGTCTATTTAAAGGAAAATGAATGGCAAAAGTCAAGGAAGAGGTGACTTATAAATTGTATATGATATGTGTCAAACTACAGGAAAGAATATTGGAAATAGTACAAATGTGAATGCTCCACAGAACAAATCTGTCATTAGAAAATTTTAATAAGATAAAGAGGTCTGATAAGTTCCTTAAAACAGATCTTTAGTAGTCACACTATGATGGACATGATGAGGTGTGATATGATAAGATATGATATGATGTGATATGATATGATGCAATGATATGGATGGTATGATATGGTGTATATGATATGATATACAATATGAAATAGTGGAGAAAGTATACTAAGGCTCTATCTAGTCTTTGTCTTTGACATCTAGTCTCCAGAATGATGAACAGAAATTCTCTTCACACAAACCATTAATTTCGGTCACAAAACTCAATGTGGACATATGTATGCCACTAAATATATACACATCGGGATTCAGAAATAAAGGAGATGTATACCTGCCTTCAAGCATCACGTGATTGTGCAGGGAGAGGCAAGCAGTCATGCATGTGATAAGGTTCTCTGTATACAAAAAAAGAAATGTGCTGCTTACAATAAAAGAATTAAGTACAAGACATGACGGGGTGTGGAGATGTCACTCCTCCTGGGAGAGTTTATAAAAGGCTGCAGTGGAAAAAATGACTCCTAGTTATGATTTAAACCAAAGAATACAGTTTTATAAGGTACGTTGGGACTAAAAGGCAAATGTGTTGGACAAAATCAGAGAAGCATACAATATTTATAACATTAGGGTTCCCACAGGTATTTTGACTTTGGAACTTGGGAAAAAAGAGGAGAGTATCACTTAGTTGTAGTCTGAGACTTAGCCAGCCTCTGCTCTTTATTCTCACACTTAATTCTCTAATAATGGAGAACCATAACAGTGTTTGAGCCAAGAAGAAACACAGTCAAATTTACATATGGAAAAGATTCTTTGGTCTGCAGTGAATGAAGCTGATTATGTAGTGGTCAAGTTTAGAGGCAAGAAACTCAGCTAGGTGACCGTTGCAAGAATTTAAGTAAAGATAAAAAGGACTCGACCCAAGGTGCAGCAGTGATTATGGCGAGGAAGGTATACATGTGACATCTATTCAGGGAATATAACAATGGTGATCACAAGGATTATAATAATACTTACATTTATTGAAGGTTGTGGTGTACTGAAAATTGATGGTCAATTTAAACACCAGCTGAATTGAATCAGTGTGGTGCTGAGTATAGATGGTTTACCTGAGGACTGTTGCAAGTATAAAAAGGAGACCTGGATAGGAGGAGAAATGTTGGTGTTGTTTGGGGCTGTGGGTTCTCCTGCTGCTGTGGGTTCTCCTGGAGGAGCTTGTTGAGCTTCTTTCCTGATGTGAACTTCGCTGTTATCATCAGAGGTGCTCAGGACCTTGTTGTTGTTGAGGATGGCTGCGATTAACTTTGAAGGAGCTCTGGTCCTTACTTTGAGCATAGCTTCCTGGCTCTGGAAAGGAAGAAGTGGGCTGCACAATCTCCAGAAGCTTGTCACACTGGTTTCCTGATATAAACTCAGCTGCTCTCATCATCAGAGGAGCTTGGGACCTTGTTGTCACTAAAGATGTCTGTGGTACTTTTTGGGGGAGCTCTGGTTCTTACTTTGAGTGTTGCTGCCTGGTTCAGTGAAGAACTTTCAGGCTGCTGGCACAGATCCTTCATCCTGATGGCACAGGCTTTCTAGTTTCCACCACTGACCTTGGGGCTTTCCCAGCACTGATCTGTGAAACAGACTTGCATGAGTCATTGTTGTGGGCTCTAGGCCCCCAGTTGGACTGGTGGTCATTGTCGTGGTCTCTAGATCTTCAGCTGAACTCATGCAGGTTATTGCCATGGGATCCAGGGCCTTCACTTGGTTCTCTATGTCTTTAGTGTGTGGACAGATTTCCTGTACTTTCTTTGTATTCGACTGTTTGGGTGACCATTATAAGTAATACTGTAAATTATGTGTCCCGTATTGCCTTGTTCTCCTTGTAAACCCTGACTACAACAAAGGCTATGTTAGTTGTAGCTTCCACTGATGTGACAGTGTGCCTGAGGCAGGTTTGGACCAAGATGAAGTCTCTGTCTTTGTCATTTTCTCATCAATGGCACAAAACACTACTTAAAGGAGGAGAGATTCACTTTTGACTCAGTTTCAGTCTCTGGTCGACTGGCTCAAGAGGGGAAGAATGGCAGAAGGGAACAGGGGAGGACACAGTGCTCAATTCATGGCTTCCAGGGACCAGAGAGAAGGTTAAACCAGGGGACAACTAAACAACATTTTGGGTCATGAACCCAGTGACCGCCTCCCACCAGGTCCACCTCCTGTGCACATCTAGCTGCCTAACTCATCAGTGGATGAATTCAGTGATAAATATAGCACCCCATGACCCATTCATATTCCACAGCCAGGAGAATTTGGGGGGACGTCTTAGATCTAGACTATAAGAGTCCCAAGGGCATGAGCTCGTCACAGAAAGCCACTCCCTTTAGCCTTGTCACTTCACTTGTGTGTTTATTTCACCTCCCAGAATTACATCAATTTATGACTCCATCAGTGGAAAACTAACAGGAAAAACCCAAAGACCCAGTCTCTTCCCCACACCCCACCTGCTAGTAAACAAGCCCTCAGCAAAAGGCCCTTGGGAGACACTGAGGTCTTTTACCACACAAGGTCCCATTACAGACCAATCTCCACTGAATGCTTCCATTTTTTACATTAAACCTAGGAGATAGATTTTTCTAATTCCCCTAAAACTTGTTTTCCCCACTGTGTACTAGTTTAATAATTGAAACCATCTTTCACGCAAAAGCTTATCAGATGTCATCAACCTTGAATCTCCTTCTCTTTTCATCCTATGTCTAGTTCAATTGCCTAGAACCTGACTCATCCATAGCCCTTGACCTGCATGACAACAGCCCTTGTCCATGCCACTATCATTTGTCTTAGACTGACTTGAAACTCCTCTTGCCTAGTTTTCATGCTCTTGCCCATTTCTGTGCAGCTTACCTTTCCTACAGTGGGTGGAATGATGTTCTCTATGCCTCAAAAGCACCAGTGGATTCCTATCACACTTGTAGCTACATATAAAAAGTTTCATGAAGACTCCCAGACTGTCACTGAGCTGACTTCTCTGACTACCTCCCAAATTTCTCTGCTTTTCCTCTTCTGCTTAGGGCATGCCTCTTCCTTCCCTGAAAATGTGGAGGCACATTTGTGCATCAGGGCGTACGTGTTTGTTCTTCCTATCACTTGGAATTGTGTTCATAGGGTTCCCTTCCACAATCAGGTTCAAATGAATGTCATTTCCAAAGAAACACCTTTCCTATGTATACACGGTGATTAACAGTTTCTTCTTGTGCACCAACACTCTGCTCCATGCAACTTACTTTTCTACCACAGGTGTTTCCACCTCTATCAGCAATGCTCACTAATGAAACAGATTTAATGAGATATATAAAGACATAGGGATTCACAAAGTAGGCTTGCAATGAATGCTCAGGGTCAGGAGTGCAAGAGCTCAAAAGGGCTTTCTGTCCACTGGAGATCAAAGGATCCAGGCCAAAGTCGAAGGTTTGGAGCTCACTCAAGATTCTCATTTGAGTCTCTATCAGGAGGATGAAGGATCCATGCTGGACGCCAGGAAGTGATGTCTAGTATGAAGGTGAAGAGTAGAGTGCCTCCTGAGAAACAGAAGCAGCCTGCTTTCTTCATCTCCCTTTATTCCATCCAACCTACCAGCCTGTTGGTTGGTGCCACTCACATTCAGGGTGGGTCTGGTGTCCAGTAAATCCTCTTGGACACACCCAGAACTATGCTGAACCAGTCAGCTGGGCATTTCTTGCCTAAATTGACACAACAGTTGACTTTCACACCACCTAACAAATGTATCTAGAATTTATTCATGAACTGACTGTTCCCTGGTAACATATGTAAGGTTTGTTCCTTTTTGTATACTTAGAGCTTAGGGCACTGTCACACATATGCTCAATATGTAATACTTCCTTACAGAATGAATGGATACCCTTTTATAGAGGAAGAAATGAATACACAGGGATAGAACTATCTTTCCTAATTTATACAGAAGCCAGGTGCTAACACTTGGGTTTCATACCCACCAATGTCACTACAGAATATATGACTTTAAACCACTCTATACACAGTGACTCAGGGTGGGAAGTCCAGTTCAGATAAGAATATATTAGGGGAAGGGAAATAAAATTCTTCTGTACCTCTTTACATATTTAGTTGAAATTGTAAACCAGATGTGATTTCCTAGGGAAGGTATACTCATTGTGGCAAAAATAGAAGACAGTTGAAGATGAAGTCAGTTCCTGTGATATATTGAAAAGCTGACGACAAACTAACCTGTCTTCCTGGTGAGTGACTCGCGACGCACGCGGACTCAAGGAAGAAAATGATCTGTGCCTCCCGTGTGCCTACTGGTGCACGGGCTGAGAATCAAGGGTACTCCTCTCCCCTACCCTGTAAGCAACCTGCTGGTTTGGAGGACCAGCTAAGTTGACAGCAACTAAGGTACATAAAGCAACTAAATGCTTGTATTGTTTGGTTGATTTTGCAGGCCTGGGTCCGGCAGTCTGAGCATCTCTTGGGAGGATGACAGTATGCAATGTAGCAAACATGGGGGATTCTGTCTTGTCTTTGAGACCCAGTATTGTTCTGCTTTATTCTGATTAATTTTTTTTTTTGCTTTATTCCATATTCTGTTTTTATTGGTTTTATTCTGGTTTGGTTTTGGTTTGATTTTACTATATCTGATGGGATGATCAACTATTGTGAAGATAACAAGATATACTATAGTAGCTATTGTTCTCCTAGTATCTTGCTTTGAAGTTCTGTACCAGTTCTACTGCTTTGTTTTGATTGACTTTGTTCTGTTCTGTTTTGTTGGATTTTACTCTCTTTAGAATAAAATTAATAAAAAGAAAAGAAAAGCTGATGACTTCATATTAATCACATATATGGCACTTTCATGTTAATCTGGACTACACAGTTTTACAGCTTCACCTCATTCATATATGTATGATGGGCAGTTACAATTTTTATCAATATTATGAAAACAAACATAATGATATTCGTCAAGTAGTTTGTGAAATATTAAAATCATCATTTTCTGTTTTGTTGCAGTGGGGTGGTGATCTTGTCTAGAGCCATGCAGTGCTTGGGAGTTAAAGTAACATCTATTTGCTCCTTGTGTTACGCTGTGCTGTCTCTTTGCACAGGCGTGTGAGACAGCTCAGATGTTTTTGGCTGTTGCAGATTCAGTTCCCCCCTGAGGAGCTGCTCCCATGCTGTGGAAATCTGGCTCGATATGGGTAGCGAGGTGATGTAATTGACCTTCTGTTTCATATTGTGTAACTGCAGTCCTTGTATCAGGACTTGCTAATGGTGAGACCCACACAGAAGTTCAGAGAGGAACTAACTCACCTTTTCTCCTACTGAATTCCTTGCAAACCTCTGTGACTGGGTGATTTAAACCAGTGAAGACCCTCATTCATGTATAAAAGACATGAAAAGCAGAGCGATGTCTTCACAACTGTTCCCTGTTTATTTGAATCAGAAATATTTAAAGGACTTGTTTCATAAGAAGTAAAGGGAAATTTTTAAAAGCTCAATGATGGCAATTACAGGGAGCATGTTTTCTGTCTCTTCTCATAAAAACACATGCGTCTTACCTTCAACGGATGCCAGCCTTCTTGTCAGACCAATTTACTGTAAAATAATTGTTTCATTTGGAATAGATGCCACATCCCAAGTGACTGTCCCTCATCAGTGACACATTCAATTAAAACAGCTCCGAATAGGAGTTCTGGAGGGCCGACTGTGCCTTGTCCAATCTTATCAGTCAACAAAGAACAACCTCCGAGACTTCTGCACTGATTGGTTCCACCGTCAGGTGGTTTGAACATGTTGCACCTTCCCAGGGTTCCATAGAGTCTCTCGTCCCTGTGCCTTTTGCAGCCAATGACAGGAGCCATCTCAGCAGTGTCTTGGTCCACAATGCCAAGAAAGCTTATGGCAGTAAATAAGATGGCATCTGTTGCCGTCTTGACAGCTGGCTGGAGCTTAGGGTGGTGGGCTGAGCCGGACTGTGAGCAGTTGGAGCAGCAGTGAGGTATGACCACCATTACTGGTTGGCAGATGTCACTTTCCACGCTGCTGGCTATGGCGAGATGTGACGGACACATTCACATCACTGCACAGGCAGGCAGAACTTTAAACAAACTCCAGCACCTACCAGGCTCTCTACCTTCCTTCGAGTGCAGGAAAATTTAAATATTTCCATTAAAATGGCAACTCCCCTCCTTTGCAGTACTGATAAAATTGAAGACAAATTTTTATGAAGTAGCAATAGGAGAGAATTGACTCTTCAGTACAGGAACTGGAATCAATGAGAGTGAAACTTATTTCAAACAAAGTTTCATATGTTGGCCACCATTTCTAGGGAGCTGCTATAGTTATTCTAAAATATTTGAGGATCTTTTGTGTAAAAATCATATGCATTTCCTTATACCTGAATATTCTTTTGTACTTGCTTATGTAAATGCCCTGTACCTCTCCCTCTTGGTTATCTTAGTTTCTGGATAGTTGATGCTAAATGTCTCTCTTATTAGAGGAGATGAATGCTGAAAATAAACATGATCCAAACAGGTACAATGCACAGTGGCATGAGTTCAGGGACAGGGTAAAATAGATTTTTGTGGCCTTGACAAGGTCATGCAGAACAAAGACTGTTGTCCGCTAGTCCTGGGGTCAACCAAAGCAGGTGAGTTAGGTGTCATATCTGGAAACTTTTCATGGATCTGAGGTTGAAAGCTCATATTAGGTTTGGGAGCAGGTAGACACAGAGATGAACATACTCACAGAAAGGGGGTGCAAAATGTTGTGTACAAACTGATGATTCTGCATTCACACCCAGTTCTTTAAGAGATTTGAAACCAGTTCACCTAAAACCAATTCTCCTAATGTCCAACGCCCTGAAACACCCATTAGCTTAATAATCACACTCCTAATAAAAATCTGTCATAGATGTATCACCTCATTTATAATAACATGCTACTCTAAGTGTTTTTGAGATTAAGTAGTCTTGGTGTTTTAACACTTTATAACATTTAATAACACTTTAAACATTTAATTGTGTGAGATGCTACAGAAACTCTCAAAAGTAGGCAAAACAGTGACTGTGAAGGTTTACAAAAATGCCTCTGAGCTAACACAATTTCAGTACAGATGAAAAGTATAGCCGATAAGTGAACCTTTTAAACGAATATGTTATTAGGCAAATTGATAAATATGCCAACTGATTTTAAGTAAATTAGCTTTAGGCAATTTGACTTTCTCTCCCTAAAGGTGTCATCCCACTCTGAAATTTTAGGATTGCTGACATGAACAACAAAGTCACAGCCCCAGTCAGGATTTGCTACAAACAGTGGCAGCTTTTGCTTGGTCTTATCCCCAAATGAGGACAAATCCTCTAATGTAAGAGTAATTGTAAAAATAATGACAAAGATAATTAAATAGTTACTGTGCTATGTATATACATATGCCATTTACATTTGTTTATTCAATAAACACATCAAATATTTAACATAATACACTAGACATTACTCAGAATCAACTCATGTAGTCCTCACCCTGACCCTCTGAATCATCCCCAAATACAGATGGATGTAGAGCTAGGAGCTGAAGCGAAGAGAAGTTAGATAATTGCCTAATTAAGTCATAGAAATGGAGTTTGAACCCAGGTAGCCTGGGTCAGTGTTTTACTGTGTCAGCAGACAGTCCTGCTGATAAGTCATTAACTATGCTGCTTGAGGTGATTTTTCAAGCTGGTCAAAACAAAAGGGCAGGTTGTGGGGATGGAGATGACATTCCTTGAGTGGTGACGAAGGAAAGTTAAGGATGGTGCCTTCTCAGCGATAGGGTTACTGGAAGATGAGAAATCATTCTCTGAGAATGGTTCATGCTTTCTCTGAGTGAGTGTATCTAAGGGCAGGTCCCAAATTGAGATGGAAGAGAATACCTATCAGAAGGAAAATGTTAAAAACAGCAAAGTCTAGATAAATCCTATTAATTAAGGATTAATACACACAATAACATGCTGGCAGTGTTCACTTCTCTCCTAAAGACACAAATCTCATTTTCTCTCCTGTTCATCTTAAGGTAATATAAGGGAGCTGAATATTGGAAGAATGATACCTCATGAAGGACTCCGTCATTTGCACAACATACCACAGGCAGGAACTGGTGAGGGGACTATGTCTGTGTCCTTTATGCTGTTAAACAGGTAAGTGACAGGAACCATCAGAAATCCGATGTAATAATGCAGTATCTAGCATTTGGTGCTGAATATCAAGCATGATTCTTGCCAACTGCTTAGTTCCAAAACTAGTATTGACAGTACTTCCTGCATCTTATTCAAGCCAATGTTCTGTTAATAAATGACAGTAATGAATCACAATTCATAGTTCTCGGATAGATTCGTCAGTAAACAAAAAAAAAAAATAGCTATTTAGAAATTTAGGAAACAAAGTTGTAAAATGAAGCACAAAAAAAGAAAATTTTAGATTGAATGTTTAAAATTAGTATCGCTTGATGATTTGAGTACATTGAAAGATGAAGAAGACAAGAAAGACACTTTGGCAAGGTAAAGAAATATTTACAAAAGTGAAACGTACCTGCATTGCAGTTGACCCACTAGAAACAGTCTTTCCACAGCAAGAAAATGTCTTCCTGAGCTCAGCTGGCCATCACTGCATGCCCTGAAGCATGATTCTAATGCTAACCTTGAGAGGTCATAATGAAATGAGTGTGGGGGTCTCAGCCTATATATTTTTCTATGCACTGGTGCGTGCTTCGGAACACACCTTCGTGGGCTGTATGCAGAATGCACAGCATGCTTCCAAGATTACAGTGTGATCCCTCATCCCCACACCATGACTCCTATTTTTCTCACATGATGCATTTCTCAAAATTCAGCCCAGAAAGAAGAAATGACTTCTTAATGACAGTGTGTACATTATTGATGGGGCAACAGCGTGGTGAAGTGATAACCCTAGGTGTCTTGTTTGCCAGTTGATTAACCAGACTGAGTACATTCCCTGGAGAAAACATGCTTTGCAGAAATCCAGTTATCCATTAGGTCTCACTAATAACAAGATTGCAGAATTTAAAATGCTCTCCCCACCTCCTTTCCTCAAAGCCATAGTGGAATCTGACCCTTTAGAGGCTATAAATTAAGACATTAAATTAAAATTGAGATGCATCCGTACTCTGGGTCAATAGACTAAGAAGGTAGGTTGAAGTAAGTGACAGTCTTATTATATTCATTTTATAGGGAGATGACAGGTCTCCTGAGTGATTTTTTCTAATTCTTAAGGCATATATCTGGAAGGGATAGGTGGTTTCTATGCCTATCACATGGGATTGAAATTAAATATTTACAAGTAAACTAATCCGTTGGGGCAATTCTAGGTGAAAGCCTTAGAAATTGAGGGACTGTTTGGTGAAGTTCTAATATGACCATGCTACTTGTTTGCAAAAACGAGGCAAGTCAAATTGCAGCTGTTTAACCTTCTGTATCAGCGCTGGAATCAGTGCAACAACGTCAGCAGTTTATTCTATGGCCTGGGAAAAGGGGTATTGAATTTCTCTTGAACCCACTGCCTTATGACATGAATCAGCACCTGATGCCCTTTCCTTACATGTTAGAAACAATTTTGGGACTGGCATGTTAGAAACAATTTTGCAGCCAAACTTTGTCACAATTTAAAACTTGTGTCCTGTTCCTTTGAATGTGAATGTCAGACTGATAAATAGCTTGCATTCTTTACATCCAACTTTGAATGGAACTCAAGACGTTTTTCTCTGAGGCCATTAGAAATTTATGAACCATTTTTCTTTCCTCTGGTCTTTAGGTACTTGTGCAGAGAAGACTGAGGCATTTGTCATTTTATGGAGTGAACCTAGTTAGCGGGCATTAAACAGAAAAATTTTAGTTTTAAAGAACTGTGGAGTAGGTGCATATATATTTACAGCATGAAGACTAAGCATAAAAGCTTTTGTTCTCTCCCACTGAGCATCATCTTTTTCTGTGTCTCATATCAAATTGTGAAATTATTCAGATGTTAGCAATTTCTTAGACAATTTCCATTAGTTATCCTGTGCTAGCAGTAGGATCTCCACACACTACTGCTATTTTTTCATTACTCTTAACATATTTAAGGAATGTTGGGTTAAAAATCCCCCATGACTTTAGCATTTCTTCTTCTGGCTAATGAAAGAAATTTAGACAAGACTGAAGTAAAAAAAAAATTAGATGAATTATTTAGCCTGGAGAAGAGAAGGCTAAGTGGGTTTGAGAATCATGAAAGAAATTTATTAATAGTCTTTGTATAAGGGACAGGTATACAGTAGTACAAAGATTGATGGTTAGGTATTCTCTATATTTACTGAAATCATAATAAGAGAAAATAAAATTGGAAGGACCTGGAGTAGCAATAAAGAAATATTTCCTGATGTTGAAGTTTATTGGTTATGAAAAGGTTCAGTTCATCATTCAATATATATTGTTTCTATTAAGTTTCTATTAATTCATAGTTACTTAAGATGGAGTGTTTTACTTGGGGATCTTTTTAGAATGCATTCACATTTTGTCTGAAATGATCTATCTGCTCTTGTTTTGAGATATACAAACAGATCCGAGGATGCATGACTTTTGTGATTCCCCACAAACAAGAAAAAAATGTAACACTGATACAAATGTTTGCACTAACCTAATATTGGCTTTGATGACACTCATTTTCAGAAGCATGGGGAAAAAACTAAGACGTACTATAATTAACACCAAAGATTTAATCTGCAGGCAATTGCAAGGAAAGCTATAATGACAAACCATTGCACATATTATAAGAACATGCTACTTTGACTTTTCTACATTCAAAAATTTTTCTTCATGATAATATTTCTCCTGTGTAGTGAACTCATCATTATTTCTTCAAGTCAAGCTGCCATTCAATTCCCAATTCCTATCATTCATCTCTATCATTTTCTATTGCAATCCCAAATATTAAGTATGGTAATCCAAGTACTGTAATCCTTTGTCTAGTCTTCTTCACAATTCAGTAAGTTATATTTATAATTCCACTGAGATGTTACTGGAATCCTGGTAAGTTAATTCCAATCTACCACCTCCAATGCAACCCACAGCAAGAGTAAAGACACCGAGACATATTCAAAGTTAAGGCCAGCCAAGAGGTCCTGAGTCCAATCCTCGTGAGGATATGCAGACAACGACCTTGACCCTAGGCCTCTCCCAGAATTTATTATCTTGTGCAGAAAGGGGTGGCTTGAGGATGAGTGACAGAGAGGATTGTGGGAAATGCGTGAGTCACTTGAGCTGGCTAGCCAGGTAATGAGAAACGTATCTCTGCAAAATGCAGAGATAAATATATGCAGAGGGGTCAATTTGCATAACCCAATCAAGGTAGTAACTGAATTGTTTTAGGAGGCTGCTGCTTCAGTTTCTGATATGTGAATTTTTATGTCCTGGGGACTCATAGCCTTTTTCTCAAGGCTCATACCCAGTCGACATTCCTGGAGCTCACTGGCTCTGCCATCCCGCTGTGCTTTATATATTTTACAGAGGTCACTATGGGAGGAAGCAGGACACTGTCGGATGGCTTTAGAGATTACATACCAGTACCTCAGCTAGCCTTATTTGCAATGCTTAGAGCCAATTGAAGAGAGAAGGAAACACCATAATCAGCTCTGTATATATCAATATAAGGAAATAAGTCTCAATATAATCAAAATTGCAGCAATTGTTCTGCATTCAAGGGGAGCCACTCAAATTGTCTCCCACAATTTTCTGCTATTCTCCCCCCACCCTTAAATCAGTAGGCAGATGTATCCTTAAATCAGTAGATGAATGTATAGACTCATGTATATTTGTTGCCCTGAAATATACTAATGTATCCTTATTGCCCTGAAAAATTCTGGTATATCATTTACACTAAACAAACACCTGTTTTGTGAATAGATAAGAGATGTATGGATGATAGTCCTTCTTACATTAATTTATGGGAAAGAATCACATGGTATTTCAACCAGATTCTTCTAAGGTTTATAAATTGATCATGCCCTTGCATTGAGGGTATGAACACTTTTTTGATTCACTTCAATATAATTTTTGATGATACTTATAAGAACACTAACATGGGGAACACTTAATGGTTGCATTTTTCCCTTTTGTGCATGATGACTTCTTAAAATAAGGAAATAGTACAAAGGGTATATATCTTTCAAGTTTCTTAAAAGTTTTATCTGTATATTTTATCTTTATTATCTTTGTTCTATTGATTTTACATTACAATGAAATTTTAGTCTACTGGTGACAGAATTTTGGGTTGGGCAATAATTTCTCATGCAGTAATTAACAAAGTGCTGGAAAAGCCAATTGTGTTTTAGTTTTAGGTTTCAGAAAGTGGTCTGCCTGAAACCTTGCTAGATTAGGATTCGAAATGAACTCCTTTGCACCCCAATGTCTGTATTTTGGAACAAACGAACTAATCACATCCGTTCTAAGGTGTGTTTAGGATACGCAGCTCTGTTACTTCCTTCTTCTTTAGTGAATACCTGAGTGTTATTTGCACACATGTCTGTGCTCCAGAAGGCAGAGAAAACATTTCTTGTCCTGCCCAATAACCAACAGTGTTTGTGCTTCATCTATTTGATGAAATGAAGTACACATAATCTGTGAAGTGATTGAAATTAACTTGTACTCTTTCTACTAAAATTTATAATTCATCAGCGTGCTGCCAAATGCTAAGTCTAGTCTTCATTGATTTCCTGTCAATCATTAAATTCATATTTTATTGCTCCATTTTACTCCATTGTTCAGAATTACCCATTTCAGCCATAATTTATTACTTATTCTGTGCTATTTAGGTATTCTCTCTGGTTCTAAATGACCACAACATCATTTTACAGATATAATTCACACTAGATGGAAAGCTCAATACAGCTTCTCAACATTTGATCACTTCATAATGTCATGTTTTTGAATTAATGGTATATTGTATTCTATTTCACTAAGATAAAATGAGAGTCTAATAAAAATTATAGTGGCTGAAAAGTATAACTTTAGTATTTAAAATAACTAAATCAACATATGTCTTGAAGTCACATTTTCCCCTTCAATTGACATTTTAGGAACGCTGAGTGGAGTCATTGTTGAAGTGATGTCACTGTCATTTAATAAAATTTCGCATGACTTATGGGCAAGTATAAGTTGAAATTGGCTTTTCTAGAACCTCCCTGTCTCTCTGTTCTTCTATCACATAAAGGTGTATGAATACCTTATTGTAGTTTTCAACTTTTTAAGAACTTAATGCACTTGTAACTAGAGAATTTGGTAGAGAACACTCTATGGAGTCATTCTTCATTTTCAATTTTGTTCAATTCAGTTGCTATTATATATATATATATATATATATATATATATATATATATTTTTTTTTTTTTGCGGCACCGGGGATTGAACTCACAACCTTGCACCTGCCAGGGCAGGCACTTAAGGCACTGAGCCAAACTCCTGGCCCAGTTGCTATAATATTAAAATTTGCTATAATATAAATTTCAAATTAAGCAAAATCTGGTAGATATTAAGACCATATAAGAAACACTGAGCATAGTACAAAGAAATATATTGGATTAAAGGATTATGAAAAACAATATGAGAACATCTAAACAATAATAGTGTAGGGAAATCTAGCATGGACTGATGAAAAGATAGGTAAGTGTCAGGCTAGCAAACTAATCAGCTTTCATCAGGGAAGAGTCAGTGAGTTCATAACAGAAAAAAAGCAGTAGGCATAATTTTTTACAAATTAAAAAGCCTGTTTGTCATGCTACCACATTACAATTGGGAACACGAAATGAGTGGGTTATGCATGGAGAACTTATACATTGCATGAAAATAAGTGCATAATGGTGGAGAATGACAGACATTCAAGATCAGAGAGGACAAAGATCTAAATAGAAGGAAGGGACTGCCATATGTCCACAACCAAGACTGCTCAGTCATCTATTAAAGGGAATTAAATTGAAATGTAGAAGGAAACAGTATTGCTGGGCAATAGCATTGTTAACTAAATTAGGATAAAATTAGATCTGTTAATAGAAATTTATTTTTTGTTTTCCTTTGATTTTGAATTCCTCAGAAAATCTGAGTTACACAACAGTAGTTATACCTTTGATGACAAAAGGGATTTTACACTGAGGAATGATTAGAAGATTCTGTACAAGAATACACACAAACAATTGCAGGTCAGGTCTTCCTGTACTCTTAGAAAAGTGCTATATATTCATATATTTTTGTGCCATATATTTCAGCCATACTTTTGTATGTATTTTCTTCTTGTTCTTTTTCACTTCTTGTTTCCCCACACCTGTAAATTCAGCCCAGCCCAGCCCAGCATTAAGTCAAATGCCTGTTCCATTAGCAAACTCCATGGAAGACCCAATGTTCACATTATTACTGATCATATCCCAACATTTTATATTTCAAATATTTCAGTGATTTTTCCAAAGTAAGAAATTAGTTAAATCTATAAACTTAAGTGATAATTCATTTTATAAGTCCAAAGTAGACCAATGCGATAATCCTCCAGAAGGTTATTTTTGGTACTTCCCATCTGAGATTTCCTTAATTTGCCTCTACTTTATTTTTCTCCATGATTCTCAAACTAATTTATGCATATCTCCAAGGTTTCTTTTTTTTTCCATCTCCAAAATTTCTAACCAGTATTATTCTAATCAAGAATAATAGCTTCCATTTACATATGTTCTTTAAAACAGGGGTCCCCAGCTCCAAGACCAAGGACTGGTCTGTGGACAGCAGTTTGATCTATGTTTACAGTTGCTGCCCATTGTTTGCATGCAGCCTGAGCTCTGCCTCCAGTCAGACCAGTGGTGGCACTGAATCTTCATAGGAACACAAATGCCACTGTGAACTGCACAGTTAAATATTAATCAGTCACCATTGGTAAGAAATCCAGGTTGAGTCCTTCTATCAATGTTGACAACAAGACCACAATGCTTGGTTTGTGAGGTAGACTTTTTGAGTGTATGTGCATGCAGATTCATTACTTGCACTTTTGTTGCCAGCAAACATCTCAGCTGCAGAACTATTCGAGCCTTTGAATCATTACATATCAGGGAATCTGAATTGGTCATTTTGTGTACAGACCGACAGACTGCCATGACTGCCTGACTTTCTGGTTCCACTGCATCTGAATATGTCTATGCACTGAGTCATCCATAGAAAAATGCTAGCTTACTGAAAAATGTCACCTGCACTCAACAATGTCTTGAAGTAGTAACTAAATTTGTTACTAAAAGTGTGTGCCCTTAACTCATATCTGTTTGGGTAGCTCTGTGGGGAGATGGACACAGAATACATGTGTCTTCTCTTCTCTGTACAAATGGGGTGAATTTCCATAGGAAGATCACTGGCCAGAGGTTTTGAGTAAGAGAGCTGCTCTGGATATCGCATTTAGACAACCAGTCACCACCAGAAGCACACTTAAGTGTCACAAAATGGGTCACAAAACTTGCTTATACAATCTGTCACTTCAGGGAAGAATGACAACTGTATTTGAACTGGCAGATAAAGTGGCTGCTTTCAAAACTAAACTAGAATTATGGGAGTATGAGAAAATATTTGAATTTTTTGGCATGATTAAAACATTAGCAGAGATTTTTGAAAGAGACTGATCTCGGACTTTTTTTCTTCCAGAATGATCACCTAAGTTTTCAAACGAGTTTAAGTGTTACTTCCCAACCATAAAAGAACCCTAATCTGGGAAGAAATGGTTCTGAGGCTCATTTATGAATAGATCGCATGAATCTGCTTTGTTCAAGCTAGAAAAGGATCAACTGCTTGAGATGGCAAATGGTGGTGGCCTTCAAAGTATGTTTGAGAGAACTTCAGATTTCCATATGATCTGGATTAAGGTCAAGGTAGAATATCCTGAGATTGCCACAAAAGTGCTAAAAAGCCTGTTTCTAGTTCTGATATCCTGTCTTTGCAAAGCAGTGTTTCTTTATGTGATAGAAACAAAAAGTGAGACTGTGGAGCAGACTGGACATAAGCAACACACTTCAGGTGTCAATGCTTTCATTACCCCCAGACAGAACCATCTAGTGGCAGAAAAGAAGCTTAGGGCTCCCAATTATTGTGCACTATGTTGAACTATATAATTACTCTGTCATCTACTATGGTGTAGTAGTAATAGAAATAAACTGCACCATAAATGCAATATGTGTTAATCATACCAAAACCATCTCTCCCGCTCTCACTGTTCATGGGAAAATTGCCACTCAGGAAGCCAGATCCCACTTCAAAAAGTTTGAGGACCACTACTTTAAAACACAATTTATCTAGTGATTTTATAAGCATTATTTTCCATAAATTTATAATGCTGCATCATGTATTACTCTACTTATTTTAGAAGTGAGGCACAGGAGGCAGAAAGGTTGACATACTTAGAACTAGTAAGAGTAAGAGTAGGACCCAGAATTCAAATCTCTGATGCTTTAATGCCATTTTTTTTTTGGGGGGGAGGATATTTCTCATAATCATTTTATATCTATTGTCCTTGCTTAGTAGATCTTTCATAATTACCTATTACTTTAAAGAACTTACTCAACTTGGAATTTAACCCCTTCACTGCAACGCTAAACTATCATCCATAGTGATTTCTGGATAAAGTTCAACCTCTTATCCTGTCTAAGAGGTCTAAAGCTGTCTAAGACCTGCCCTGTCTGGCCTCGTCCCTTCCCCTTCCCCAGCGAACACATCCGGCCATTCTGAACCTCTACTATCCTTGATGGCTGTCTCCTCCTCATCCCAGCAGTGTTTGTACTCCTTCAGAATCCCCTCCCTTATTGTCCACTGGACAACACGTGATATATTCGCGTCATCCTTCAAAGTGCACTGCTTATCAGTTTTTTTCAGGAAAGGACCTACAATTATTTCTGAGTCTCCTGTGGTTGTCACATAAGGAATGCTCATTACACAACTACCGATTTAATGTATGGATATTCTCCTGTGGTTTTCTTTTGTTTTAAAGGTTTGAATTTTGAAAACTTTAGCATAGTTCTACTCTGAACTATTTTGGTGTTGTGTATTCCTCTGTATGTCTGTCTTTTTGTATACAAATTTTGTAGATTGAATATTTGAATATTTTATGCAGTTTTCACACTTTTAAGGCAGTTGTTTAACATTACTTCTGATTAATGTGTTTGGCTATTTCCTGATTGCTGTGGAGCATTAAGGCAATTTTACGTTCTTTTCTTCATTATGGGTAATATTGCAATGAACACTAAGGGGCGCATATTTTAAAAAAAATCTTCATAAATATCAACCTACCAACAGTACTAGTGGATCATGGTTTTAACTTTTATATGACTTTAGAGAAGGGGTTCTAAACTACAGCCTGAAGGCCAGTGTCTCGTTTTTGTAAACTAAGTTTTACCATGAGTCAGCCCAATTCATTCATTTTTTAATTTTCATTTTTTCTTAGTACACATTTGCAGTACAAAATGATCACACTCCTCAAGAGGAGTTGACACATGTACATAACGCATCTCAATATTTTTTATGCCCCTTTCCTATCTGGTACTGTCTATGGCTTCTTTTAGAGGGCAGAATTGAATGGTTTGTCCTATCTGGCCCTTCAGAAAAATTTACTAATGTCTGTGGAGAAGCCTACTATTCAGCTTATTTTTGCCATTCAGTTTCCAGTTTCAACAGAAAAGTGACTGATTTCACCATATTCTCATTAGGAATGGGGATTATGTTGTACTAAGGCATTTATAATTTGTCTTTTCTCTGTGATAGTCTCACAACTTGGCCTTGGGAGGCACCCCGAGAACTCTAGATGCCAGGTGGGAGGTCTGTCTAGGAGTCTCAGCAGCATAGAACCCTGCCCGGAAGCACGGGGATGTTTGCTTCCAAGGACAATCTCCTGCTGCAGCTGGAGTCAGGGCGCACTACAGTGACAGCCAGGTGCTCCCCACCTCAGTTAATGAGTTCTGTGGACTGCTTATCCGCAGCTAGTTTGCAGTGCCAACAGATCTAAGAGGAGTACAAATTCGACCCTTCAGACTGTGTCACATTATCTGCTTTAGCAGTTGGAACTGTTGCAGATGTTTTGCCTTTTTTCTAAGAGCAGAGTTTAATATACACCAAAGTGCCTTAAAGCAGAATTGAGGTTATTGCATCAAGGCCTGCTGACTTGCTGCGGCAAATCGTTATGCTGAGGCAGCGTGCCAGGTGTGAAGGGGCTATCGGCTTCATCATTTTTGTGTTGGAAAAGCAAGTAAAATGGGCATATTACAGGGCAGATAATTTTCTTGTAATACAATGTGACCCAATTTGCCAAATAAAAATGGAATGAAAACAGCAGCTTGTAACAACACCTAAAATATCTTTTGAGTCATTATCTCTTTAATGAAAAGCAACACTGGACAATTTCAACGCAAATTGTAGCTTAGCATCTCATTAGCTGAATAATGGCTTATACACACCATGCATTTCTAAGTACCTGAAGTGTAAAAATGAACATAGAAATGGATCAAGGGTCCATTCTTCTATCTGTCCTCTGATGACAATCAGGATCTTTTGTCCTTCATTATTTCCTAATTATAATTTGTTTCTTTTGTCTTCCTCGGATGAAAAGTAGACCAGAATGGAATTTCCAAGCAGCTCATTTACTGCATCTCTATGTATTTACATAATTTGTCTTACTGTGAATCATATAGATATTTTATTTTGATTTGCAATTTGAGTGGCATATTTTTTTCTTAGGAGACTTAGGGAGTCTGAAAATAAATGAGGAGCTGACTCTGGGTAAGAAAGACCTCCCAGAGCATAAATTACCAGTGGGGCTCTGCCGGTGCCTGTAAAATAGATCTTGCAACTTTTTAATTGATGCCTACTGAGTCCAGAATGTCTGTCTCTCTCTCTCTCTTTTTTTTTTTTCAGTTCATTTAGAGCATCTCCTTCCATAAGTGAGATTTGCCTTTCAGTAATCAAGTAATTACTAGGCTGATTTCATTTCTTTTGTACAAACTTTGCCTTGTGTTCACCAGCTTGGATCTTTCGCCTTGATAGGCCTGGGCTATTGGGGCTGAAATGGCTGATCCCTACTAGGCTTGAATATCTGCAGGCGCTTTCCTCCTGCTTCATACTGAGTTAGCAATCAACCCCATCTGTTCTTTATCATTAGAAATTCACAGTGTACCCAGAGCCACTCTTTAAGTGAGGTTGCGAACTTTCAAGACAGCTTCCAAAGTGGAGAGACAGAGATAGACGCCTCGATACCCATCTATTCAGTTTTTATACTCTACGATTCTCACATAGACCTTTAATAATAAGACTATATAGACGTCTAGAAATGATTGTGGATAAGTCTCATTTATACATATGGGTAGATTGATAAGAAAATTATTTTCTATCAACTTTGACAATCTTTCATAAAATAATATCACATGGCAAATTGTGTGGTTACCATATTTATGCTATTAGTAAGGAAAGAAGTTGTTTTTCAGACACTGGGGTTCTAGGCCAGACAATCAGTCACACATTAACATTACTTGTTTTTTGCTTCATGCAACTGCTTATTGAATTACAAGATATTCTTGTATTTGATAGGTCATCAAAGCCGAAAGTATTTAGGACTAAACTCTTCAGAGTCTATTTAGAAGTTAGACTGTCAATGTTAAAATAAAGCAATATATGAATTAAATAGTATTACATGACTTTCTCAAATAAATATGAAATGAAAGATCCTACAAAATTGTCTTCCTGCTTTACATTATCGCTAAAATAAAATCTACTTAATATTTATGTTAAAACATAGACTAAGCTGAACTGTTATGAATTGTTATAGTCATGGATCCATTGTATATGGTGTGAAGACCTTTTAATCTAATAGTTTCCTTGATACGGTGAACCTTGTCTATATTCACGGGTCAGTACAGATTTGAGCTAAGTAAAATTATTTATTCTCTTTATTATATCTCACAGAATGTAGTATACCTGGTAATCCTAAATCCGCTTCCAAAGTCTGTAAAACTGAATGAGTTTTGATGAAAAATACAATATATAATTAAGTGGTTTGATAACACTTTTATGCAAAATTGTTGTCCATTTTAACTTTTCAGTAGTTTAGTAAAACTATAAAAGCTAATTATAGCATTTTCTAAACATATTAAAATATCTTGTTTGAAAAAAGTGATTTCAAAGATTTGCATAAGCTCCTTGAAAACATGAATATAAACATGAGAAAATCCAAAAAGCATCTATTTTATGTAAATTATAATTTCTATCACTGCTTAAAATACATCTAATATTTAAGTAAATAAAAAATATGTACAATTTGGTATATCATGAATGAAATAAAATTTTTGTTTTAAACATGGAATTTACCAACCAAGTTGTCCCGAGAAATTGCTTATATATAACTTTCAAATACACCCCAGTAAAAGAAGAATAAATGTAAAAATTATTGAAATAAGATCTGGGAGTTTTAAAAAAGTATGTTTTTTGCATAATATCATTAAAGCATAATAATTGAAGCCCTTTACAGTCAATTTACCTGAGTGAGAAAACTATGAACATAAAAGTTTAATTATAAAATTTCTAAAGTCTCCATTAGTGATTTAGCTCCAGGGCATGAAGCAGATTTGTATATATTTATATGCTTTCTTTGATGTTTCATATCTTTTCCATTATATAATTTCTTTGCCAGGGTTTTCTTCATTGATCTTTAGTTATTAAAAATATTTTACTTGGGGAAAATGTGATTTGAAAGTGCAATGGGATCTGTGACAAAAATGTCTATTAAGAGCAGTTAGCACTATAATTCATCCCAAAATTCTAGTTCAGAGGATGGAATAGAGCAGAAAAAACGAGAAGAGAGAATTAAAGGGAGAGAGCACAGAAAGAGGATAAAGCTTTTTTCTTGTGCTTTTTGTTCTGAGTTTTGAAGACATGCGAAAAGGAGGCAAAGTCGGCATTTTCTTATTTTTCTTAAATTGTAAAAAGCTACATATTGCAAATTCTTTTTCTTTCTATCTTGTTGCATTGTCATTAGCCATATTTGTTGGAAAACTTGTACTTTGTAGTCTTCATTCAAGCTAGTTACCCACTCTCTAGATTTTAAATGACATGTAACTCATCCAAATCCTTTTTTAAAGATCAGTGAGCCACCTACTTGTATCAGTTTTTCTTTCACAACGGCTCTTATCCAAGTTCTTCACTTTATTTTCATTGCCAACATCCTAACCCTTTATTTTTCACCTCAGGAGAGATGAACCAAAGAGCTTCACAGGTGTTGTTTCAACCTCAGTGTTTTCCATTTCATCCATTTATATGCAACTGACAGATGAGTTTTGCTTAAAATCTTTAAAAACTGATAACTGTTCCTTAAAATGAATGTCAGGAATATCTCCCATAATGGTTCTTGCTATAAAATCAGTCATATCATGTAATTTCTCAGATACAACATTTACTTGTTATGTCAACATCTGTATGCCAGGGTTTATCAACTAGGACTTGTTTAAATTTGGGGTTTGAATTGAGTTTTTTAAACTGAGAATATTGTACCATGACTAGTTGATCTTTACTTGATACTGACTACACTGATGGCCCCCACAACTGTGGTATAGTTTTTATTTTTTTTTATTTAGAACTAATGACTTATTTTTAATCTATTTCTCATTTGATAATTTTGAAGATACAGGTGTATTCTAGAATATATTTAAAGATACCAAATAGTGAAAAAGTCATAATTGTATTAGATAGAAAGAGTACCCAGATGATTGTCCAAACATTATACTCTCTTTTTTTATAGGTGATTTTACGTTATCAAGGCAGAGTTGAATATTTCTTTCCTACACTTTGGAATAGAGAAAATCTGGATGCTCAATTAAATCCATTTGAGCTCAGAATTTTCTAGTTAAGCAAATCTTGATAGAAACTCTTTTTTTGGAACATAAAGAAACAGTGAATTGAGAAGAAAATACCACTGTAAATAATTGATATTCATTTTTGTTGAAAATCAACCTATGCATATTAAATAGATTTCTGGTATGGGCAGGCTTATGTCTATCAAAAATATATGGTAACATTCTCATTATCATACTTATGAATGTGATGTTATTTCAAAATTGGGTGATTACAGTTGTAATCAAGTTAAGTTAGATTTGGGTAACCTGTAGTCCAAAGGTATACTGATAAGAAGAGGGAAATCTGGACTTATTTCAGACAAACACATAAGGGAGAACATCATGGGACAGGAAGTTCAGAGACTGTAGTGAAGTACCTACAACCAAAAAAATGCCCATAATCCCAGAAGCTGGGGAAGAGGGATGCTCTATAGGACATTCCCACCCCAATTAGAGTACTTGAACCAGTTCGGGTGGAGAGTCAACTAGATTAGTTTTGGCATCTGTCGCGGGAACCAGTGAGTGCACTTAGGGGTGTGTCTGTGTGGGTCTCAGAGGCACGGCCTTGTGGTCTGTGTCTTATCACTTGCCTCTTCTTGGGTACTATTCCCCTGCTCTGTTTCCAGTCAACACACACTAAGCAGCTTTGCTAAATCACGGCTTTCCACCATGAACTTTCTGCCTTGGAGCCTGCAGGCCAGAAACTGATCCCCTTAAAACCTGAGCCAGATTTAACCCTTCCCCACTTACCTGTGGATGTCAGGTTTTGTGTCCAGCAAGGGAAAAGTTAGTACAACCCTCCAGAATAAGTCAACTTTGGCAGCACCTTGATTTTGGACTTCCAGCTTTTAGAATTATAAAAGAATAAGTTGCTCTATTTCAGGTCACCCAGTTTATGGCACTTTGTTACAGTAATCCTAGGTTAAAAAAACCCTTCAGGTATGTAGATAAGTATCTATCTATCTATCTATCTATCTATCTATCATCTATTATCTATCTATCTATTATCTATCTATCATCTCTCCTTAGAATAGAAAAACAAAAAATTGAAGGGATATTATTTTTTAATTATTATTTTTTAGTATACATTTGTAGTTTGTAATGGTTTTATTTAGGGTACAGTAGTTAGCAAATTATATAATACATCTTAATTCTGTTTTTGTACCATTCCCTTCACAATCCTCCAACTCTTGTTCCCTTTGCATTTGAAAAACTCCATTTAGTTTTCAATTCTTTGTGTTGTTTTAATTTGAATTTCTCTAATGCCCAGTGATATTGAGTACTTTTTGGGTATTTATTAACCCTCTATAATTCTGAGAAAGTGTCTCTTCATGTGAACTGTTCTTTTATTATTGACTCTTTTATTTTTAGGGCAATTTTTTTCAGTTCTTTATATTTCCTGTATTAGTCTTCTGTCTGAGGAATAGCTGGTGATTTTTTCCCATTCTGTGTGCTATCTCTTCAATTTATTTTTGGTTTCTTTAGCAATGTAAAGCATTTTAAATTTTATATGATGCCATTTGTTGACTTTCTTTTGCCATTGGGGATCTGTTCAGTAAGTCCTTGCCTATTCCTATATCTTCAAGTGTTGTACCTATTTTTACCTTGCAGCAGAGTTTTTCTGCTTTCACACTTAGATCTTTGACCTACTTTGATTTTAGCTCAGCACATGGGCGATATGCAGATCTAGGCTCAGTCCTCTTCGTGTGTGCATCTAATCTTTCCAGAACTATTTACTAAAGAGGGTCTCTTTCTTTGTTTTTTTTTTTATTTAAGAGAAAATAGATACAGAAGCTAGAAATAAAAGTCAAAAAAGACAGACAAACAACAACAGATCTGATACGATAACATTGTAGGTTTACACACTGAAGTGGTTGAAGTTTGGCAGTAGTTACAATATTGCATATCGTTACCTTCCTAGGGGTTGGGGATATTGACAGATATAGACATGTAAGATTCATCAATTCAGGTATATTAACTTTTCTTTTTCAATAGCTATTGTATTTAGCAATACGGTTTTTTTTTTAAACTGTCTTATTTATGCATATTTATAAATTTATGTCTTTTTCCTTATCTCTTCCTTCCTTCTTTTCCCCTTAGAACACCTCTTGTTATCATTGAAATAACTAACCATAACAGCAGATCTAATATAACCAAGCGAAATAGTTCAGAGTGAAACCAATAAAGCATAAAAGTATGGTCATACATAAAAGAAACAAAAAACTAAAGAGATCAGCAAACAACAACAACATATCCGATACTGTAAAATTGTAGGTTTAGTAC